>CM051257.1:35663505-35679673 GCA_027921565.1 Artemia sinica
TACGTCATGTCATAATTCTAACATATTAAGCAGGATTAAAACGGGCCATCAGAAATGATTGCAGTCTCTTACTTGCTTCAGTTGCTTTATTGAAAGAACCAAGAACCAAGATTTTTCAAGGATTTTTGTGATTCTTCAAGCTTTGATTTTCATCCATTTTTTTTTCCTGTGTCATCATGTAACTTGTATGAAAACGAAAAATACCTCGAGGCTTCAATTCACATGTGTTTTTTGATTGAGTCATTGTATCTTAAGTGTGTAGTTTTAATGATGAATCTACTTATTGTGATTGTAGCAAAGAAAAAACCAAATTTTTTTAAACAAAAGTAAAGAGCGAAAATATGTATAAAGCAGAGTAAAAAAAGCGAACGACATTATAATGATTAATCAAAAAAACAGTTAAACGAAACGACTTGATAAAAATGAAACTATTAATTTACACAAAATTTATATTTTAGAATTTACACAAAAAATTAAAAAAAACTTGATATTCAACTATAACTCAAAAAACGAAACAGACTTACTAAATAAATGAACGAGGAAGTCGTCTTCCAAGCGTATAAAACTGCCTTCAATCACCAGTAGTAAATAAATGAAACTCAAAAACGAACAGAAATTCAGTAAATAACAAGTCAAACTCAAAACGAGCAAAAATTAACTATGAGCAGTGCTGACAACCCCCATTTTTCTCACGACCAGAACATAATTGCATGTACTGAAAAAATGACTGTGGATTGTCAGTTTAAAATACATATATTGATGTATACATTCCTTAAAGTTGGAATAATGATTTATTTATTAAAGAGGTAAAAAATTTAAAAAACATTTGTTTATTTAACATCAACAATAAATAAACCGAGTCAAACTTAAAAACGGGCAAAAAATTAACATGAGTACGGCTGACAATCCCCATACCTTCTCAACACAAGGACCATAATTGCACTTTGCTGAAAAAAATACATTGAATGTTTTAACTTTTTTTTTACTTGTTTTAAAATGTTTTTACTAGATATCCGAGATATATTTGAGAATAGATTCCCTTTTGCCCTCCAGTTACAGCGGAGTTCAATTCGCGCTTTACGAAAGCAAAACCTATTTTAATTTTTTTTCTCTCTTTTATCATATCCTCTTATCATTAATTTTCATTTTGTATAGTTTCCATTCAGGCTGACATGTACTAAAGTTCCATTAAATACTTATTCATTCCGAACAACATTCCTTTAACAGTGCATAAAGGAGCAGAATAGGTGTCATTAATATTACGTCATTCCAAAAGAATAAAATGTATTTCTTTAAAAATTAGTAATAATCATTTTCAAAAGCAATTGTGGAACCATTGCTCTAGGTGCTAAATGAAAGTAAAAAATGAAAAGTAAGAATTTAGACATAAAACTGTTTTTTTTAACCCCAAATCATGTTAAAATTTTGCTCGTTTTGAGATGACTCGATTATTTATTGGAATTTCTGTTCGTTTTGTTGTATCAGTAGGGTAACTAGTTCGGGCAAGTTTAGTTTAATAGTCTAAACTAAGCATTCCGGAATTAAAGCAACAAAACAGCTTGATTTTTTCTTGCAAAGAAAGAGAAATAGCACCAAAAAATGTAATGGCTAGCATAAATCGGACATCAAAGTAGAAACAAAACATCGTTTTAATCGTTTTTCGCCGGTTAAGTCGTTTTATCAAAGGAATTGAGAGAAAGTTTCAACGGCCTACGAACTAGAGAAGGTTAATTTAACTTAAAAGCTTAAGCATAAACATAGGTGAAGGTACTACAATGAAACAAGGAAGCCAAAAGGCAGGACCAGATTGAAAACCCCATCAACGCCATCTAGCTCATCTCTAAAGAGGATGGAGAACCAAGACTAGATTGTCCAGGGGTCCGGTCCTGAAACCTGCTAAAAGTTTGTTTGTTAATTTACTTGACAGATTCATGGGCTTTTTGCACAATTTATTAGTGATACGGGAAGTGAAAAATCTGCACCTAAATCAAGATGAGAATCGCCTCCTCGAGTCGAAACAAACAAAAACCACTTACATTGGGCTCTGTAGTTTTGCCTTAAAACAAATCATTAATAATCGCGTTTGTATGGCAAAGTTTGAATAATACAGTATTTGGTGACTAAAATGCGGTCAAAAATGATTTTTCAATAAGTTGCTTAAAGCCTTTTGAAGAAAAAAGATATAAAAAAAAAAACCGAATTATCGTCGTTGTGCGAAGTAGTATGAGATAAAAAAACCAGTTGTTAATTAGTCTAAAAAGCACCATCGTTGAATATTGAAAGAGGGATGGTCGCAATATTTTGAGTGATGATGGTCTCATTAATCTTTCTTTTTTTATGTAAAATACATATGTTTTACTAATTTTATTTTTAAGGCAAGTTCGTCTTGGCAGTGCCAGCTATCCGATTGGTTGAATCGTGAATATCAAAGTTTTCTAATCACTGATCATACTTGGAAAATGCAGTGGAAGTGAGTCGAGAATCCAGGCAATTTATGAAACGACATGTTCATGCGTAAAAGTTCTATTTTTGAGACTGTCAAATTTTTTAGAATTTTAGTCATTCTATTTGAAATTAAAGCAAAATTGCTTGTGTAAAAACAATAAGCCGACGGCTAGCAATTTTAATAACCCGAGTTTTTGGCTCAAAAGTGTAATTTTAAAAATCATGAGTCCACCAAAAAATTGGGAAAAACTAGCAGGCCGAACTTTGCGCTTTTGGCTCAGAAAAATTTCAATAAAATACCTTACATATATTTTCAATTATATAAAAGAAATTCTTTATATGATCTCCCTTTCTTTATTTGAAATTTCCAATCGATTTCACTAAGATCCAGTTAAAAAAAATAAATAATAAAAAAAATGTGAAAAAAAAACGAGTATAACAGATGTAAGTTGCAGCCACCACACACAATTTTAGAAACGTTCTAGAAAACTATTAAAAATCTACAAATTACTGGATATTCTGGGCTTTCAAATAAACCGTGTATGGGAGAAATATCATTTATGCGTGGGAACTTACAATTAATCTCCCAATGCCTGTATTTTGGTAAGTTGAAATCTTTTCCTTAAATTTTGATTTATAAGAAGAACCGGGGCCTGAAACATGTCCCATACAGAGACAGGATTTACCCTAATCGTCCTATGTGTTCGTATTGCTCCTAAAACACAGAAAAAGCCGAAACTAATCGATATTGTAGAAATTCTGGCAGGGTGTATTCAACGGGCATAGTCGGTAAAAATCGTTTGGCCTAGTAACCAAAACTTCGAAGGAAAGTACCGAGAAACTAGAAGAAATTACCTGAAAAACACAAGAATTCGTAAGGATTACCTTTGACATCTCACGCGAAAAATCGAGTCGGCAAAGAGAAGGAAACAGAAAAGAGAAGCTTCATATTAGGAATTCTGGCAAATCCCCCAGTGTAAAATTACCCCCTGAAAACCTTCACTCCCTCTGGAAAAATATCCAGGTAAAAATACCTCGCAGAAAATTCGCCCGCCCACCCTAAAAAATGTATGCATACTTCCCAATAACAAATACTATACGTAAACAATGGGAAATTTTTTAAACTCAAGACCTTTCACCAGGGGCTGGGGGGGGGGGGGGTACGTTAGTTCCAAGGCCTCGTTATTTGTTCTTCAACTATGGTGAACAAAAATGGCTATCTCAGGATTTCATTGGACGATTTTGAGAAAAATAAGGGGCGTTCTTGTGAGCGGGCCTAGTTGCCCTCCAATCTTTTTGGTCACTGAAAAAAGGGCAATAGAACTATTTGATTTTTATTTCAAATGACCTCCCCGATATTCTAGAACCCCTGGGTCGATATGATCACCCCTGGAACGAAAAAAAAACAAAAACAAAAAGAAACATGCATCCCGTTTGGTCTTTCTTCTGGCAAAATAAAAAACAATAAAATTCCACATTTTTGCAGATAAGAGCTTGAAACCTCTACAGTAGGTTCTCTGACACGTGAATTGATGCGTGTGATTGTCATTAAGATCTTATGACTTTTAGGTTTTTTTTCTCTTTTTCGGGGACAGCCAGGGAAATTTTCTCAGGATCGTAGCTTTGATCGGTAAACAAAATTCTTTTGATATATCTGTTAAAACCAAAATTTCCAGTTTTTAGGGTTCGGTTCGGTTCCTATTGAGCCGGGTCCGCTCCTTACTCACTGTCCGTTACCATTATGTCTATTAAGGTTCATAGTGCAGACTTTTCGAAGGACTTTAGAAAAACTGCTTCTGCGGCCGTTGCCAATTGTATTTCAAAACATCGCTTTTTTTTCAAAATTTCTCTGTTATTTCAGCACGTACCATTCTTACAATGTCTAGGTAGTTTTTTTTTCCAATGAGGAGATTTTTAGTTTGTAATGCTTAATCTTTTTTGCCATAAAAGAAAGTTTTTGTGCAAACCGTATCTTCATAAGTGTGCTCCTTTTTTCAATATTAATCAATAGTGGTAAAGAGTTATGACACTGTTCCTTATCACATGACAAGCAGAAATTCTCAATTAACTGCATTAAGCTAGTTTCTCATGACTTCACTATCACTACTGCTAAACAACTCACTGCTGCATCAAGGCCAACGCAGCTAAGCACGCTCCTCCTTGATCCCATTCTATTCAAAAGCCTCCATCTTTACACCCTGCAAAGGTCTATTTTCCTGAAATCGTTTCCCTACGACATCTCCCACCTATCAGGGATACTACCTACTTTTTTTGTTGCTCCAAATGGCTGGCCGAAGAAGGGACACCACAGTGTTAGTAACAGCGGGACTGTTTGAGACACCGCTTTTTCATGCATCCTTGTATTTTTGGCTGTATTCTACAAATTTGAATTGGAGTTGCGATGAGGGTCACATTCCAATTGTCGGTAAGAATCTTATTTTCTTGATGTTCAGTGCTAAATAATCAAAACAAGGTCGAAATTATACCAGCTTGTTGGGAGGGCGACGAAAAACACATTGGTTCATCAACTACTTCTATGACGACACTTAAAAAATGATCTATCGTAGAAAAAACATTACAGGCAGTGCAACAGCATTGCTTAAGTAAAGATCGATGTGGGTTTTAAAATGTATTATTAGTATTTATTTTTGGTTTGTGTTTTAGACAAGCGGGCAACTTCGTATAGAAGTGTCGTAGAAAACTCAAGGGGCTATTCGATTGGAAAATTGAGAGGGCTAGTGCCATTTTTAATAGGCGAGAGGATTGAGGGCAACCAGCCGCCTCGCGCCATTAGTTTCTCCGAACACATCCAACCAAAATTTTGAGATAGCCTATTTGTTCAGCCGTAGTTGGAAAAAGGTCCGAAAATATGTCCGAGATAACCCCCTCCACTACACAGCCCTCTATGGCAAGGGTTGTAAAGTTATTCTCGTGGGGGTTATATAAGTTTTTTTTATATTAGATAGGGTGGTAGTATAAACTGCGGATAGGCTCATTGGATTGGTAATCATAGTTCTAGTTCCAATTTTAGACGTCAAATTGATCGGAGGGGCCGCACCCCCTCCACGTCATATTTTCCCAAATGCATTTGATAGGAATTCTGAGATAACCATTTGTTCAAAAAAAAATAGTTCAAAAGATCATACATAACAAGGCCATTTGGGGTCGATACAAATCCTCCTTACAGTCTGGGGTTAAGAAGTTGTCAAGTTATGCCCGGGGGTGGTATATAAAGTTCTTAGGGAAGGATTGGATTGGTCGTATCGAAACTTTAGAAGGAGGCTCAAATTTGAATTGGAAGTGTTAATAGTCTCTAGGTTCTCTTTTTAAGAAGTCCAAAGTGATGGAGCACGCAAACTAGCCCCCCCCCCCACCTCCCTGACATCTTCTTTTCCCCAGACGCATTCGATCGAAATTGTTGAGCATAGCCATTTGTTACAAATAGTTCAAAAGAGCATATAATAATCGTCTTTCAGGGCGGACACAACCATCACAGAGCTCAAGGCGCAGTGTTGTAGTTTATGCCTCGGGGGCATATAAGGTTTTTATGGAACGGGTGTCATGGTAGTATAACTTTGGATCAGAGGGGGCTCGTTTGATTGGAAGTCGGAAGTTCTAGTGCCCTTTTTAAGATGTCAAAATGGTAAATGGGAGGGCAGCCTTCCCAACCTACCCAAGCCTATCCTTCCCCAAAACAACATATCCGATCAAAATTACAGAGAAGCTTTGTGTTCAGAATTGTGAACAGATCGTCAGTAATTATTGCCTTTGGGGGATGTCCAACCTTCCACACAGTCTTCAGGGCAAGGGCTTTAAGTTAGGCAATCGTCATTGTTTACATGTAGTATGTGTATGTGTGAGACTAAGGTATTGCATGTTGAACTTTACTTTCTAAGAAGACGTGAAGGTCATTTAGGTGACCCTTTCAGAAGAATGACTGAGTAGATGTGTGAACTAAATCAATAAACCGTTATTGCTGTAATACGAATTGCCAGAAAGGGAAGTAACTCGGGAATGACTAGACTATATTAATTTGAACTTTCAGGATTAACAGTATAGAAGATGATCAAAAGGGAAATACTCTGCATGCTACCACTACTGGGCTAAACTACCACAACTGCTAATGCGACCACTATACTACCACACTAATCGATTTACAAATATTTTAAGGGAAATTTGAACAAATCAAAAGACGTGTCTATGATGCAGTACACATTGTCAAAAGAGTGTATCTCGAGAATTGAGTCTGGGTATTAAGTTGAAAACTCTTCAGATAATGCTTAAAAGGGGAAGATCATCTGACTAAAAAGGCAATATGTGTATGCTACTACTAATGCTACTATCACTGCTATATATACTATTACTCCTACTACCTTCAACTACTGACAGGGGATAGTTCAAGTCAACTATTACATATGACTGATAGGGCATTAAAATTGAAAGTTATAATAAGATTTCAGTATAGAGAACATACAGTGAAAACATCGAAAGCACATATCATTGTTTTCAGTAATGCGAAAGATCCGTTGAAACTAAATCAAAAGACGCTCTGCTGCACGGTGGTATCAGCCCTGTCAAGAATGTATCTTGAGGAATTGATCTGGTATTAGGCTGGTAGCTTTCAGAGAATGCTTAAAGGGGAAGATCATCGAACAAAAGACAATTACTGTGCACGTACTACTAATACTACTGTCACGCTTACATGTAGCTATTACTATACTTTGAAACTACTGCATCTATTGCAAAATACGTTGTAAGGCTAATTCTGAGGCATTTCTTATGACAGTATCTTTTTCATAGAACTATACGATACATATCTTTCGGTTTTTTTTTATCGAAAGGACACATCCATAGTTTGGCCCCCAATGCCATAATAATGAGACAGCAATGGTATAAGTCCTGACCCAAATATTAGGACTTGAGATTTAAGGTATGTTCCTCAAGGTGACCTGAAAAAGGGGGGGGGGATCTAATATCATACCAAAAGATACTACTGCATGTCTCTTTATTACTACCTGCTATAATAGGAATACACTCTTATAGTAATTTATTTACTTATCTTATTTATTGAAAAACCGTCAGAGTCAAATACAACAAGATTGAGCACTTAAAAGGAAAAAAAAAAAAAAAAAAAAAACTATAACAAACTGAACAAACATAGAGAAACGAATTCACTGATTCACTGAATGAGCAGATAGGGACCATTCTTGTAGATTTCGGTGTATTTCTCGATAGTATGCTTCGCTATCGTCTGGCGACGGCCGCACGTCAGGGTCTCGGCGACTTTAAAATTTCAATTTAATGCGAATTCCTATACCACGGAGGTAGACGAAGCAAATACTTCGCAAAACGAAAATACATCGCTCTGATTTTATTCTGGTCAGTTTGTAGTGAGAAGTTTCCAGAAGGGCGTGCAGTATAAAATGTGAGGAAGAGCGATGGCGTTATACAAGCTTGCTAGAAGCAGCCGTTGAGTCGGAGTTCTGCACGATACAACTGAGGCGTTTAAGACGCTGAAATTCGTCGTTCAAAGCTGTCGAGGAGAAGTTTTCGGGTGTGACGGATAGACGAACATATGGGTAAACCTAGATAAATGGAGGTGATCCACTGGACTGAACAGAGCTAGAACCAAGGGCAATGGTAGGAATCACAAAAATCATTTTTTCCAATTGCAAACGGACGATTCGATTTTGACGAGTAGAGGTGAATGAAGTCAACTTTAAGATATTCGGCTTCAAGGATTTCGAAAGATATCAATTGCCCGCGCTGAAGGGTTCCGGTAAGATTCAGGATGTCGTCCGCGTGGAGACATACCAAAGACAAGTTAGCAGATGACAGAATCAGCGAAGATGGACATTGATCTTTGGCATCAAGGACACAGTTATTGAAAAGGTCGGGATGAGAGGTGACTGCTCCTTGACGCGCTCCTTTCTGGACATGGAACTAGTCGTCGGGGTGCGGGAACATGGGGTGTCAAACCCTTGTCAGGAGGGTAGCTCCAGTCAGTCGGATCCGTAATCTAAGAATGACAGATTCCTGATTGGATGGAACGAATGGACTATGCTAGATTCAACCCACGTTTACGGCCTTCAGGAAGCATCCGCGTTGAGGTGGATTAGAGAGTCGAATGCACGTCTAATGTCGTTGTCTGCCAAAAGAAAGGCTTCTCTCCAGAGATTCGGGCATCTATCAAGACATTAGCAACGACTGTTAAGGCATTCAGCACATCAGGTCTCCTCGCTTGAAGCCGAACTGATGCGGAGGAGTGTAGCATACTTTTTCGAGTTCCTGTATAAAACAGTAACTCGAAGAGAGCTGCACAGTTGACGTAGCTACAGTTATCGGACGGAATGCTGTACATTGAGTTTCAGGATTTTCCTTTTAGAAATGGGAGTCAGATCTCCGATGCAGAAAGAGGCAGGAACAATCCCTTGAGAGCAAAATCATCTGCATAAGCAGAGAGAGATGTTGCCGCGAGAAGTTTAACCTACCGTGTTTTCAAGTGGATCGCACTGACTCGGTCAATGTCCCGATGAGCCTTCCATTGAGTTTACAGATTGGCATCTTAAACAGAGCGGGGTACTGACGATAAAATCCTTCATCGAAAGGGATAAGAAGATAGAAACGGATCCAAGGCAGGACTCGTAAGGTTGTTCGATGGAGGGGTCAGGAGCTGAGAACTCCGATTCGTTAAGGGCATACCATTCATCTTCAGGGATGTCGGCGGGGATGGTGAAGAAGAATTTTTGCAGAACGAGAGACAAACTTGAAGATCATATTTTCTATCTTGTTTGGCACGGGCAGAATAACGGATTGACTAGATTTTCCCCGATGCGAGCCCAGGGCCTTAGAAAACTTTTCGCTTCGTGAAAATCCGTATGCTGTTCACAAGACCCATATTCGGACGTCCACACTACTTTCCATACTGAAAACCAAAATTTTGATTGACTACCATGAAATGACGAGATCTGGATTAAACGACCACCCGGGGACTGATTCCTTTACGAATTCGTTGCCAAAGGAACAGCTTGTTTCTTCTGCGAAGCCGCGACCCGGAGAAATGAGGGAGAAGGCATGGGAAATTTCTGAGCAATATTATATCTATGACAAATAAGAACCTCTTTTTGAAGTAACTGGAGTGACTTCTGAAGGAGATGAAAGGGACGCTGATTTTATTCAGGACTGAAATCTACCCGACCTCGGATGAATAAGGCTTGATCAATTTTTCGACCAGTTACGGACGGTGGCGAGGTGCTAAAGGGAGCAAGAGGTGTGGTTTGGTGACACAGAACGATGGATACTGAACAGAAGCAAGTTATGGGAAGATGATCAGGACAACTGATAATCAAAACACAACCCTTTTACTATATCGCTCGCAAATGACGATACTACAACGTGGTCCAGGTGGAAGTTCGCGAGGGACGGTGAACATACGTAAAAAACGGACGACAGCCCTCCTTAACTAGTGTTAGTACGCGGTGAAGCTTTGCAGAATTCGGCTCTGACAGATTACAATTAAAGTCACAGCTATAATGCAAGGTAAACAAAGTGTCGAATTTGTTCTAGACATGAACCTAGTTTTTCACAAAGGATAGCGCAAGTTTTACGCTCAGACTGGTCCATTATTGTAGTCTGTGGGAAGATACACACTAAATACACACAGAAACAATCCACTCTCACAGCTAGATAATAATCATTTGCTTGAAGATACAGAACGGAGAGCTGATTTCACAAACGTAAAGTCCACCCGAGGTCGGCCTCTATTGTTTCAGCTGTCTAGCGGGTACACAATAAGTGCCATTATCCGCAAGCTCAAGTATGTTCAGAACATGTTGGATACAAAAATTTTCCTGGAGACAAATCAGAATAACTCAGAACGGAGCTTTTGACCGGAAGGATATTAATAAAGGATGCGTTATATTCCCCGATTAAACGGAGTTAGTGAACGGAGGTCATTAGTTCGAGGCTTACGGTTTTTCGGGCACTCCACACATAGAAGAGGACCGTGCACTTCTTGCAACCCAACGCAAAAGGCTGCCTTCTGACACGGGGGTTATCGGACGAGATTTCGTGATCGGCGGAGCCGCATTTGGAACATAATGAAACCGTTCTTACAATCTGCGGCTAGGTCACCGATTGGCGTGGCAATTAAAGCCAGCGCCGAGTACGGAAGACGAACTCTTCAGCTGGGAGGCGTTCATATCCGATTTCCACTGAAACTTGAGAAAGGTATCGAGGTCATTCGTGTCGGAAAGTAGACTTTTAAATGTTCGAGACGCCACAATAGGTAAGGGTTTTAGTACACTTGGGATAGCTGCTTAGAGACTGTTCGTCTAGATCCTCCAGACACCCGTTGTCGCAGCTAAAAAAAACAGGTTCCTGAGGGAGATGTTGAGCGACGCTTCGAACGTTTAGCTGCATCCACTATCTGGCTCGCGGTTGGCTTGGAACGAACCACGAGTTTCCACTCTGTATTAGAGCGGGCCTAACTCTGTTTATATCGCAGATGGACCATGGGCACAGTTTGTCGATAAATGCTTTGCGTTTGCTGGCATTTTAAGTCCTGTTGGCAGGGTTTTTAGTATAATAGGAGGGTAAAGCGGCCTCGGGGTGCGGTTGGGACGATGGAGAATTTATCTGGCACGGTGACGTAGAGCGGCTAGTTATTTAGCATAAATCCCATCCAATTTTCGGAGTAGTTCACATTTACTTTGGACACCACTGTAGCGTGGAACTGCCTCACCGATGGCAGGTAATTCACGACGGACTATAATACACAAAATTTCGGGATCGGGGACATTTGACTTTGCCGCAGAGACTAGCGAATTGCACATATCAGTAATGTTATCTCTCTTGCCTACGAAACCAACCGGCTTTGAAGCGTCCAACTCCGCTGTGAAGGACTTTGTAGCTTTGTATGATTGGTATCATGTTCGAAATATGTTTTACTGCGCTTTCACAATCTGATCGGAATTCCACCCCTTCAGTGAGTGATCTGTCAAAAAAAGTTTCAGAAAAATGGGTTGAGTACCAGCTTTTCATCATCACTTCACAAAAAACAGCCGAAAGTCCACGGATCACATACATAGGAACAAGGATCAATTACTAGAACAAGGGAAACGTTTAAGAGTAGAAGTAGTAATAGTTGTAGCCCTAAAAGTTTCAAACTAATACCTTCAGTCAGTTCTCGAGATTATTGCTGAGGTATCTTATTGCCAACCATAAACACAATGTCTTTTGAACTTAGTTTTAAGCAACATTTAGTTTTTAAAACCATAATGGGCCAGTTTGCGTAATGTTTGGGGTGTTAACATGCCCAAAGGATATAGTTGTTTACAAAAAAGGATGTCTCAAATTTGATCTGGATGTGTTTGAGAAATGAATGGGCTGAGAGACGGGCTGCCTCGCCCTCTAATCTCTAAGTTACTCTACGGCAGTCGTGCGAACGGGGGATACTAAGCCGCGCACACAACACCACAACCAAATTTTTGCGCCCACTGCAGCACAATAGGACTTTTGTTTTGAATCGGATTAGCTCCTTAGAAGTTTCAATTCTAATGCTAGCTAATTATGGAGTGTGCTGTCTATGCTATTGCTTATATGCCTTTTTGAAAATCTACATCCAACAAAAACAGTTTTTCGTTTAATTGAAACTCCCTAAAAACATTCCATAAAAGTTTCTAAAAGCTAGAATCCATGTATAGACCACGTGTTAGCCAGAATTCAATGTCTAGCAACGGCCGTTCACAATGTAAAAATTCGGCGCTTAGCTAGACACGCTAGGACAATGCCCTTGGCTAGACATTGGGTTCTAGGGACACTAGAAATCAATGTCTAGGATTTTCGATTACAGCCAATCAGAATGGGTCAGTTCCACTAATTTCCATCATTATGTTACATTTTAAACTGGATTCAAATTTTATTTTCTCATTAATTGTTTTTTTCATTTTTAGGCAATAGTATGCAACACCAAACATAATAGTGACTCACACTAAGGCAATTGTTTCCTATCTCATCCATTATTCTTGGACAGACAAATAGGGAGTACAATTTAAGAAAGTTTTGCCCCTAAGCTCTCTTGATTGGCTAGAAATGACATTTGAAACTAAATTGTATTTTAGCTAAGCACCGAAATTTAATGTAAACGGTCGTATGCTAGACACAGAATTTCTGGGCTAGACCACGTTGTCTAGACATGGGATTTCTAGATAGAACACGCTTTGTCTGTGTGAACGCCGGCTTTAGCGTCCATTAGTTACAGTAACAGTATTCTGTTAGCGTCATTAGATACCGTAACTATTAGTATTTAAAGTTATACATATAGTGTCTTTCTCTGGATTAGTTCAAAATCCGACAACCACCCTCAAAGGCCTCAATGAATAATAAGGTTGTTCTTGAGAATACTGCTTGGTCACATTTCTTGAAAGTCCATATGCTCATAGGGGTTTCATATGTTTTGAAATTGGAAAGTGTAAATGCTTTGTAGACTTTCCAATGAAACCAATGCTGACCGGTTGTACCCGGGACAAAAATAGTATCACTGAAAGATATATATCTTGTGAGTATCTGAAGTTTTAACCCCCCCTTTTTTTTTTATATCTGATACAAATATGTTTATAAATAAAACTCGAAAAGTACATGTCTGGGGTTCATTCTATTCGTAAACAAACAGGTGTTTCCTTGTCCATAAAGTGGAATTACAAGTTACAATATAGGTTATTGTCTACCCCTGCCATTTCAAGATACCTCGTATAAGCAGGTATCTCATTCATTGGTAGACTTGATGGGGTCCCAGTAAAAGCAAAAAGTCCGTGACAAAAACCTAAAATAAAACCGAAAACTCTAACGAAACGGAATTTCAGTACCAATAGATACATCAAAAAGAATCGGCTTGTTGTTTGAATTTACATATATAGAAGCTTTATTTAGTTTTAGTCTTACCCTCATAAGTTACGAGCGTGAGGAAATTTGCTTGATTTTCGAAAAAAAGGGGGACACACCCCTTAGAAGTCATAAGAGTTCCTTAGAAATCCACCAATCATGATTTAGCGTGTCATGATACCTACTGTAGTGGTTTCAAGGCTCCTATCGCAGAAATATGGAATTTCGGAATTTGTATTTTTCGCCAGAAAGAAACATCAAAGATGCGATTTATTATTATTATTTTTTATGGATGATCATCTCGATCCAGGGTTCTATAATATCGCCGAAAGGGCTCATTTGAACGGAAAATTAAAAGGTTTAGTGCCTTTTAAGTGACAAAAAAATTGAGAGGGCAACTAGGGCCCATCCATGCCCTTTTCTCAAAACATCTCCGATAAAAATTTGAGTAGCAATTTGTTTCAGCAATAGTTGAAAGGCAGAATAAGGATGGCTTTGCAGATACATGACCCCACAGCCACGGGAAAAGGTCTTAAGTTACAAAAATTTGCCCATTGCTACGTATATTATTTGTATTATTAGAAGTATGGACTACAATTTTCGGGTTAGAGAAGGGGGAAAAAAAAATTTGACTGGATGGTAGGAGGAGTTTCCACGGGGCTAATTTTCCATGGGGTTGAGAAGTTTCCAGAAGTGTGATTTTTCAGCGCGATTTTACATTGTCGGAATTTGCTCGAATGTCCAGAACACGAAATTATTCTTTTACCTTGCTTTCCTCTTTGCCGACTCAATTTTACGCGAGGAGACTTGTTGGCAGGTAAATGTTCCTGCACGGTAAATGTTGTTCGGGAAGCCTAATTGTAATATGCGTTTAATAAGGTAATGGTTTTGTTTAAGTAGTAAAGTTTATTAACGTAAGGTAATAAATGGGTGTGTTGCGTTTTTGTTTATGTTTTTAAAATGCTGCGTTAATAATTTGTTAAAGGTTGTATGTATGGCGTTAAATGTTCACCAAGATTGAATGTATAAAAATAAATCGTGAGGAGGAGGGATGTTTGTGGAGGTGTACTCAGATTGCTGGGCCATTATTTAAAAAAACGATCAGAATTAATAAAAAAAACAAGTTTTTTTTCAAATGAAGCCTACCGAGCAACATTAAAACTTTAAACGAACAGGAAATTAATGCGTATATGAGGGGGGGTCTCCGCCTCAACATCTGGCTCTTTTATGCTTGAGTTGATTCGGTCCCTTATTCTTTAAGAAACGACTCCTGGAAATACTATGTTGTTCAATTAGAACATAAGAAGCTTTGTTTAAACAGGACTGAACAACTTTAGCTTAAAAGAGCGAGGTGTTGAGGGAGGTAGCAAACCCCCCTCATATACGTTATAAAATTTCTGTTCGTTTTAACGTTTTACATGTTGCTCCTTACTTTCAGTTGAAAAAAAAAAAACGTTTATTTTACAAGTTATAATACAGGATTTCCGATGAATCATTGAAGCTTGGCTGAAAAAGAAAAGCTGGGGAAATGCTAACGATATTTCCGCCCTTGAAGTTGCAATTTCGTAAATCTCTGTATATCTGGGGACTTGATGGTAAAATGATAGTAGTTACCAACTAAATCTTAAAAGGGAAGTCGGACATAATAGTGAAACAAGAATAGATTATAGTTGGTGTCATTGTATTGAATAAATTGAAAGGACCTTACATTCCGTTCCTGCAGAGACAAAAAAATTTTCCGTAAAAAAAAAAATTGGAGTGCGCAGTTTAGACTTTTTCAAGAATAAGCCAATACTAGTCTTTGTTTCTGTTATATTCTTTTTGTGGTTTTGTTTTTCGTGCGCTATATTTTGACACCTAGTGAATTAATTTTTGGCTTATGTTTCGCAGAGAATTTAAATAAGGCCAGATGATATAAGGCGAAGGAACTGGTTGAATATTGCACAAATCCTAACGATTGATGCCTGAAATCTATTCTGCTCTGAGTTAACCATCCCCCCATTTCTACTTAAAAGAAAGTAAGGACTCTTGTCGATAGCTCCTTTTAAAGAAATTGATTCATCACAAGTCGCCCTCCTAAATAGTTCGTTGTATTTATTTAATAAGATTTTAGTTGATTTAAACTTAATTTTAGTGAACATATTAATTAACCTAAATAATAAAAAAAATCAAGTAACAGTCATAAAATCTATTTTAATCATATTTATTCTTAAAATAAAGCGTGTTATAAGCGTGACCCTTATAAATGCGTTTGTAAAAACAGCGCCCCCCCCCCTTGAAATTGGCACTGTAGATGCTATGTTCATTTTTATTTTAGTTTTCAATCTATTTGTCTTTTTTATTTTATTGGAAATTTATTATGTGCATATGAAATAAAGAGTAATTCAGGTGTCTTATATTACACAGATATTAAATTTAAACCGATAGAAAAACATTGCATTACCAGTTATAATATACATTAGAGTATCTCTATGATTATGCTATTTTACTAGTTAAAAAATTGCGATACGTTCTTGTAACCCTCTTTCATCCACCCCCAAAATAAGGGGTGGAAATTAACGATGACTCCTGTTTTTTGGATGGAAGTCGGTTGGGATTTTAAAAAGGGTTGTATCTCCAGATTTTTCTACTTGATTCTTAGGTTACTGTCGCTTATGATCACTGTTGTGATTGCTATAAAAAATTGCATTGACGTTTTTGGTGAAGTTTATTTCTTTTATACTTCTTTGTCTTTCAGGGAAAATACAGCTTTTTGGCATGCTCAGACATAGCAAAACGCAGTGATTAAGTCAGTTGAAAACGTTAAGTTGAGAATTATGACCGCCATGCATTGTAACTCTGG
>CM051257.1:35679873-35817373 GCA_027921565.1 Artemia sinica
CAGATTGATAACCCATCAACGCCATCTAGCTCATCACTAAAGAGGGAGGAGAACCAAGACTAGATTGGCCAGGGGTCCGGTCTGAAACCTGCGAAAAGTTTGTTTGTTAATTTACTTGACAGATTCATGGGCTTTTTTGCACAATTTATTAGTGAACAGGGAAGTGAAATCTGCACCTAAATCAAGATTGAGAATCGCCTCCTCGAGTCGAAAAAAAAACCAACTTAACATTGGGCTCTTAGTTTTGCCTTAAACAAATACATTAATATCGATTTTGGTATGCAAGTTTGAATAAATACGGTATATTGTGACTAAAATGCGTTCAAAAATGATTTTCAATAAGTTGCTTAAGCTTTTGAAGAAAAAGATATAAAAAAAAACCGAATTCTCGTCGTTGTGCGAAGTAGTATGAAGATAAAACCAGTTGTTAGTTAGTCTAAAAATGCACCATCGTTGAATATTGTAAAGAGGGATGGTGTCAATATTTTTAGTTGATGATGGTCTCTTAATCTTTTTTTTTTTTTATGTAAAATACATATGTTTTTACTAATTTTATTTTTAAGGCAAGGTTCGTCTTGGCAGTGCCAGCTATCCGATTGGTTGGAATCGTGACTATCAAAGTTTTTACTCACTGATCATACTTGGAAATGCAGCCGAGAATCCAGCAATTTATGAAACGACATTTCCTGCGTAAAAGTTCCTTTTTTAGACTGTCAAATTTTAGAATTTTAGTCATTCTATTTGAAATTAAAAGCAAAATTGCTTGTGTAAAATACAATAAGTTTGACCGGCTAAAGCAATTTTAATAACCCGAGTTTTTGGCTCAAAAGTGTAATTTTAAACTCATGAGTCCACCAAAAATTGGGAAAACCTAGTAGGCCGAACTTTGCGCTTTTGGCTCAGAAAAATTCAATAAAATTACCTACATTATATTTTCATTATATAAAAGAAATTTCTTTATATATCCTCCCTTTTATTTGAATTTCCAATCGATTTCACTTAAAGACCCAGTAAAAAAAATAAATAAATAAAAAAAATGTGAAAAAACGAGTATAACAGATGTAAGTTGCAGCCACACACACAATTTTAGAAACGTTCTAGAAAATATGTTAAAATCTACAAATTACTGGATATTCTGGGCTTCAAATAAACCGTTGTATAGGAGAATCATTTGGCGTTGGGAACTTTACAATTAATATCCCAATGCCTGTATTTTGTAAGTTGAAATCTTTTCTTAAATTTTGATTTATAAGAGACCGGGGCCTGAAACTGCCCATACAGAGACAGGGATTACCCCTAATCGTCCTATGTGTTCGTATTGCTCCTAAACACAGAAAAAGCCGAACTAATTCGATATTGTAGAAATTCTGCAGGTTTATTCAACGGGCATAGTCGGTAAAATCGTTTGGCAGTAACAAAATTTCGAAGGAAGTACCGAAAATAGAAAGAATTACCTGAAAAACACAAGAATTCGTAAGGATTACCTTGACATCTCCACGCGAAAAATCGAGTCGGCAAAGAGAAAGGGAAACAGAAAAAGATCTTCATATAGGAATTCTGGCAAATCCCCCAGTGTAAAATTTACCCCCTGAAAACTTCACTCCCTCTGGAAAATTCTCCCCGTAAAAAATCCCTCCGCAGAAAATTCGCCCCCCACCCTAAAAATGTATGCATACTTCCCAATAACAAATACTATACGTAAACAATGGGAATATTTTTTAAACTCAGACCTTTCCCCAGGGGCTGGGGGGGGGGTTACGTTATTTCCAAGGCCTAGTTATTTGTTCTTTCAACTATGGTGAACAAAATGGCTATCTCAGGATTTTCATTGGACGATTTTGAGAAAAAAGGGGCGTGCGAGGGGGCCTAGTTGCCCTCCAATCTTTTTGGTCACTTAAAAAGGGCACTAGAACTTTTGATTTTATTTCAAATGAACCCTCTCCCGATATTCTAGGACCACTGGGTCGATATGATCATCCCTGGAACGAAAAAAAACAAAAACAAAAATGAACATGCATCCGTGGTCTTTCTTCTGGCAAAAAAAAAACAACAAAATTCCACATTTTTGCAGATAAGGGCTTGAAACCTCTACAGTAGGGTTCTCTGACACGTTGAATCTGATGGTGTGATTTTCATTAAGATTCTATGACTTTTAGGTTTTTTTTTTCTCCTTTTTCGACAGTCAGGGAAATTTTCTCAGGCTCGTAGCTTTTGATCGGTAACCAATTCTTTTGATATATCTGTTGAAACCAAAATTCCATTTTTTAGTGTTTCGGTTACTATTGAGCCGGGTCGCTCCTTACTCACTGTCCGTTACCATATGTCTATTAAGGTCATAGTGCAGACCTTTTTCGAAGACTTAGAACTACTTTGCGCTGCTTTGCTAATTGTATTTTCAACATTCGTTTTTTTTTCAAATTTCTCTGTTTATTTCCAGCACGTACCTATTTCTTACAATGTCTAGGTAGTTTTTTTCCAATGATGCAGCTTTTTAGTTTGTAATGCTTAATCTTTTCTGGCCATAAAAAGAAAGTTTTTTGTGCACACCTTATCTTCATAAGTGTGTTCCTTTTTTCAATATTAATCAATAGTGTTAAAGAGTTATGACACTGTTCCTCTATCACATGAACAAGCAGAAATTCTCAATTAACTGCATTAAGCTAGTTTCTCATGCTTCACTATCACTACTGCTAACAACTCACTGCGGCATCAAGGCCAACGCAGCTAAGCACGCTCCTCCTTGATCCCATTCTATTCAAAGCCTCCATCTTTACACCCTTCAAAGTTCCTATTTTCCTGAAATCTTTCCTTACGACATCCTCCCACCCTATTCGGGGACTACCTACTTTTCGTTTGCTCCTATATGGCTGGCCGAGAAGGACACCACATTTTTCGTACAGCTGACTGTTTGAGACACGCTTTTTCATGCATCCGTTGTATTTTTGGCTGTTATTCTACAAATTTGAATTGCAGTAGCGATGAGGTCACATTTCCAATTGTCGGTAAGTAATCTTATTTTCTTGATGTTTCATGCTAAATAATCAAAACAAGGTCGAATATACCAGCTTGTTGGGAGGGACGAAAACACATTGGTTCATCAACTACTTCTATGACCGCACTTAAAAAATGATCTATCGTAAGAAAAACCATTACAGGCAGTGCAACAGCATTGCTTAAGTAAAGAGCGATGTGGGTACAATGTATTATTATTATTATTTTTGGTTTGTTTTAGACCAGGGCACTTCGTATAGAAGTTGTCGTAGAAACTTCAAGGGGCTTATTCGATTGGAAATTGAGAGGGCTAGTGCCATCTTTAATAGTCGAGAGTGATTGAGGGGCAACCAGCCTCCTCCGCGCCATTCGTTTCTCCGAACACATCCAACCAAAATTTTGAGATAGCCTATTTGTTCAGCGTAGTTGAAAAGTCCGAAAATTATGTCTGAGGATAACCCCCCCCCCTCCACAGCCCTTAGGGCAAGGGTTGTAAGTTATTCCGTGGGGGTATATAGGTTTTTTTTATATAGATAGGGTGGTCGTATAAACTGCGGAATAGGCTCATTGGATTGGTAATCATAAGTTCTAGTTCCATTTTAGGAGTCAAAGTGATCGGAGGGCAGCCACCCCCTCCCACGTCATATTTTCCCCAAATGCATTTGATAGAATTCTGAGATAACCATTGGTTCAAAAATAGTCCAAAGATCATACAGAAAGGCCTTTGGGGTCGACACAATCCCCTTAGAGTCTGGGGGTAAGGATGTCAGTTATGCTCTGGGGGCATGTAAGGTTTTTAGGGAAGGAGTGGTCGTATGAACTTTAGAGGAGGCTCATTTGATTGAAAATGTATAGTTCTAGTTCCTTTTTAAGAATCAAACTTGATGGAGGGAAAATAGCCCCCCCTCCTGACATCTTCTTTTCCCCAAACTTATTCGACCGAAATTGTGAGATAGCCATTTTGTTACCAATATCCAAAGAGCATATAACAATGTCTTCAGGGTGAAGACAACCCTCCAGAGCCCAGGGGCAGGGATTATTCCTCTGGACGTATAAGGATTTTATGGAACGGGTGGTCGTATAAACTTTGGATCAGATGTGGCTCATTTGATTGGAAGTTTTAGTGCCCTTTTTAAGAGTCAAATGTTAATGGAGGGCAATCTGCCAACTCCCCAAGCCTATCATTCCCCAAAACACATTCGATAAAAATTTCAAGAGAAGTATTTTGTCCAGCATTGTTAAAAGGTCCAGTAATTATGTTTTTGGGGATGTCAACCTTCCCACAGTCCTCAGGGCAAGGGCTTTAAGTTAGGCAATTCGTTCATTTTTTGCATGTAGTATATGTTATTGGGAAAGGTTTGCATGTTTGAAATGTACTTTCTAAGAAGACGAAGAACATTCAGGTGAACTTTTCAGAAAATGTTGAGGGGAGTGTTAACTACATCAAAAAACGTATTGTGTATACGGATTGCATAAAGGGCGTAATTCAGGAATGACTAAGTATATTAATTTGGAACTTTCAGGAATTAACAAGGAAGATGATCAAAAAGAAAATATCTGCATGCTACCAATACTACTACAACTACTACCACACTACTCCATTTACAATATTGAGGGGAAATTTGAACTAAATCAAAAGACGCTGTCTAGATGCATACACATTATCAAAAGAACATATCTCAAGAATTGATTTGGGTATTAAGTTGAAACTTTCAGATAATGCTTAAAGGGGAATATCATATGACCAAAAGGCAATATATGCATACTACTGCTATCAATGCTATATTTACTACTACTCCTACTACTAAAACAAATGACCGTGGATTGTCAAGTCAATTTACATATACTGATACTTATTATTTAAAGTTATAATAATATTTCATTTATTAGAGTAAAAAAAGTGAAAACATTTAAAACATATTTTGTTTTCAGTAATGCGCAAATTACGTTCTGGTCTTGAAAAGGCCCTGCTCACGGTGGTTATCAGCCCTATAAGTTTTATTTATGTATTGATAGTGATTTGTGGTAGTTTTAAGTTTTGAAGATTATCTGACTTTACTTGTGCTCATTTTTGGCTTAATATAGCTCTTTACTTTTCTTTGAAAAACTTGTTTTGTGGAATACGTTTTAAATTAATTTCTGATCATTTCTTATTGACAGTCTTTTTCATAAAAAAAATATATATCTTTTCGGTTTTTTTCTATGAGAATCCATAGTTTGGCTTGCTGTTGGTATGTTAGAGACAGCAATTTTAATCCTGACCCAAATAGTATTTCTTAATTTAATTTTATGGTTCCTCAAGTTGACCTGAAAAATAAAATCTAATATCATACCCAAAAGATTCTATCCATGCTCTTTAACAACCTGGACACACTAACACTCTTTTTATATATTTACTTATTTATTTATTAAAAAACCCGTCAAACACAACAAGACGGAGCACTTAAAAGGAAAAAAAAGAGAAAAAAGAAGACACAAACTGAACCAACATAGAAAACGAATCACTGATTCACTGAATGAGCAGATGGGACCATTCGTGTAGATTTCGGCGTATTTCTCGATTATTCTTCGCTATTCTTCTAGCGACGGCGACGTCAGGGTTTGCGACTTTAAATTTTCAATTACATGCGAATTCCTATACCACGGAGGTAGACGAAGCAAACACTTCGCAAAACGAAAATACATCGCTCTGATTATATTCTGGTCAGTTTTAGTGAGAAGTTTCCAGAAGGGCGTGGCATATAAAATGTGAGGAAGAGCGATGGCGTTATACAAGCTTGCTAGAAGCAGCCGGTTGAATCGGAGTCTGCACGATACAACTGAAGCGTAAGACGCTGAAATTCGTCGTTTAAGCTGTTCAAGGAGAAGTTTTCGGGTGTGACGGATAGACGAACCTATGGGTAAACCTAGATAAATTAGGTGATCCACTGGCTGAACAGAGCTAGAACCAAGGGCAATGGTAGGAACACAAGAATCAGTTTTCCAATTCAATAGGACGACTTCCGATTTTGAAGAGTTGAACTGAAGTCCAACTTTAAGATATTCGGCTTCAAGGATTTCGAAGATATCAATTGCCCGCTGAAGGGTTCGGCTAAGATTCAGGATGTCGTCCGCGTAACATACCTAAGACAAGTTAGCAGATGACAGAATCAGCGAATATGGACATTGATCTTGTGCATCAAGGACACAGTTATTGAAAAGATCGGGAGAGGTGACTGCTCCTTGGCGCGCTCCTTTCTTGACTGGAACTAGTCGGGTGCGCGGAATGGGGGTCAAACCCTTGTCAGGAGGTAGCTTCAGTCGGATCCGTAATCTAGAATACAGATTCCTGAGAGAACGAATGACAGCTAGATTCAACCCACGTTTACCGGCCTTCAGAAGCATCGCGGCATGAATTAGAGAGTCGAATGCACGTCTAATGTCGTGTCCTACCAAAGAAAGGCTCTCTCCAGAAGATTCGTTATCTATCAAGACATTAGCAACGACTGTTAAGGCATCAGCACATCCAGTTCCTCGCTTGAAGCCGAACTGATGCGGAGGAGTGTAGCATACTTTTTCGAGTTCCTGTATAAACTGTAACTCGAAGAGCTTGCACAGGGACGCAGCTATAGTTATCGGACGGAATTCTGTACATTGAGTTTCAGATTGTCCCTTTTTAGAAATGGGAGTCAGATCTCCGATGCAGAAAGAGGCAGGAACAATCCCTTGAGAGAAAATCATCTGCATAAGCAGAGAGAAAGATATGCGGCGAGAAGTTTACCTCCGTGTTTCAAGTGGATTGCACTGACTTCGTCAATGCCCGATGAGCCTATCCATTTGAGTCTACAGATGGCATCTTCAACAGAGCGGGTACTGACGATTAAATCTTCATCGGGATGAGAAGATAGAAACTGATCCAAGGCAACTTCGTAAGGTTGTTCGATGGAGGGGTCAGGAGCTGAGAACTCCGATTCGTAATGGGCATACCATTCATCTTCAGGGATGTCGGCTGGGGAGGGTGAAGAAGAATTTTTTGCAGAACGAGAGACAAACTTGAAGATCATATTTCAATCATATTTGGCACGGGCAGAATAATGATTGACTAGATTTTTCCGATGCCGAGCCAGGGCCTTAGAAAACTTTCGCTTCGTGAAAATCCGTATGCTGTTCACAAGACCCATATTCGGACGTCCACACTCTTTCCATACTGAAAACCAAAATTTTGCTTGACTACATGAAATGACGAGATCTGGATTTAACGACCACCCGGGAATGATTTCTTTACGAATTCGTTGCAAAGGAACAGCTTGTTTTTCTGTAAAGCGGAGAGCATGGCAGATTTCTGCGCAATATATATCTATACAAATCGAAACCTCTTTTTGAAGTAACTGGAGTGACTTTTGAAGGAGATGAAGTGGGACGCTGATTTTATTCAGGACTGAATATACCGACCTGTTGAATAAGGCTTGATCAATTTTCGACCAGTTACGACGGTGTCGAGGTGCTAAAGGAGTAAGAGGTGTGGTTTGGTGACCAGAAGATGGCATACCGACAGAGCAAGTTATGGGAAGATGATCAGACAACTGATAATCAAACACAACCTTTACTATATCCGCTCGCAAATCTGACGATACTACAACGTGGTCCAGGTTGGAAGTTCGCGAGGACGTGTGAACATACGTAAAATCGGACGAAGCCCTTAACTAGTGTTGTACGCGGTGAAGCTTGAGAATTCGGCTCTGACAGATTACAATTAAAGTCACCAGCTATAATGCAAGGTAAACATAAGTGTCGAATTTTGTCTATACATGAACCTAGTTTTTCACAAGATAGCGCAAATTTACGCTCAGACTGGTCATTATTGTAGTCTGTGGGAAGATACACACTAATACACACAGAACAATCCACTCTCACAGCTAGATAATAATCATTTGCTTCGAAGATACTAGAACGGAGAGCTGATTTCACAAACGTAATAAGTCCACCCGAGGGTCGGCCTCTATTGTTCAGCTGTCTAGCGGGTACACAATAAGTTGCCATATCTTCAAGCTCAAGTATGTTCAGACCATGTTTTGTAACAAAATGTTCCTGGAGACAAATCAGACTAAACTCAGAACGGAGGCTTTTCGGAACCGGAAGTCTATTAATAAAAGATGCGTTTATATTCCACGATAAAGGAGTTAGTGACGAGGTCATTAGTTCGAGGGCTTACGGTTTTTCGGGCACTTCACACTATAGCAAGTATGACCCTGCTTCTTGCAACCAACGCAAAAGGCTGCCTTCTGACACGGGGTATCGGACGTAGATTTGTGATCGGCGGAGCCGCATTTGGAACATAATGAACCGTTCTTACAATCTGCGGCTAGGTTACCGATTGCGTGGCAATTAAAGCAGCGCCGAGGTAAGAACACGAACTCTTCAGCTGGGAGGCGTTCATATCCGATTTCCACTGAAACTTTGAGAAAGGTATCGAGGTCATTTCGTGTCGGAAAGTAGACTTTAAATGTTCGAGACTTGCCACAATGTAGGGTTATATTACACTTCGGGATTAGCTGCTTAAGAGACTGTTCGTCTAGATCCTCCGGCACCCGCTTGATCGCAGCTAAAAAAACAGGTTCCTTGAGGGAGATGTTGAGCGACGGCTTCGCACGTTTAGCTGCATCCACTATCTGGCTCGCGGTTTGCTTGGAACGAACCACGAGTTTCCACTCGGTATTAGAGCGGCCTAACTCGGTTATATCGCCGTCTGGACATGGGCACAGTTTGTCGATAAATGCTTTGCGTTTGCTTGGGCATTTTAAGTCTGTTGGAGGGTCTTTTAGTATCATAGAGTAAAGCGGCCTCGGGGGTGCGGTTTCGGACGATTGAGATTTATCTGGCACGGTGACTGTAGAGCGGCTAGTATTTAGCATAAATCCATCCAATTTTCTGGAGAGTTCATTTACTTTGGACACCACTGTAGCGTGAACTGCCTCACCGATGGCAGGTACTTCACGCGGACTAAATATCACAAATTTCGGGATCGGGACATTTTGCTTTGCCGCAGAGACTAGCGAATTGCACATATCAGTAATGTTATCCTCATCTTTGGCATACGAAACCATCTGGCTTTGAATGTCCAACTCGCTGTGAAGGGACTTTTTAGCTTGTATGATTGTATCATGTTCGAAATAGTTTACTGCGCTTTTCACAATCTGATCGAATTTCACCCCTTCAGTGAGTGATCTGCTCAAAAAGTTCAGAACTGGGTTGAGTACCAGCTTTTCAGTCATCACTTTCACACAAAAACAGCCGAAGTCCACTGAATCACATACTAGGAACAAGGATCAATACTAGGAACAAGGGAAACGTTTAAGAGTAGAAGTAGTAATAGTTGTAGCCCTAAAAGTTTCAACTTAATACCTTCAGTCGTTCTCGATATATTGCTGAGGTATCTTATTGCCAACCATAAACACAATGTCTTTTGAATTAGTTTTAAAGCAACATTTAGTTTTAAAACATAATGGGCCAGTTGCATAATGGTTTGGGGTTAACATGCCCAAAGATATAGTTGTTGAACAAAAAGGATGTCTGAAAATTTTGACTGGATGTGTTTGAGAAATGAATGGGCTTGAGAGAAGGGCTGCCTGCCCTCTAATCTCTTTTTACTCTTAGAAAGGGCAATAGGACTTTTGTTTTTGAATCGGATTAGCTCCTTTAGAAGTTTCAATTATAATTCTAGCTATTATGGAGTGGTGCTGTCTGTGATATTGCTTATATGCCTTTTTGAAAATCTACATCCAAACAGTTTTTTCGTTTAATTGAAACTCCCTAAACATTCCATAAAAGTTTCCTAAAAGCTAGAATCCCATGTCTAGACACGTGTCTAGCCAGAATTCAATGTCTAGGCAACGGCCGTTCACAAGTAAAATTCGGCGCTTAGCTAGACACGCTAGACAAGGCCCTTGGCTAGACATTGGGTTCTAGACACTAGAACTCAATGTCTAGGATTTTCGATTACAGCCAATCAGAATGTGTCAAGTTCCACTATTTCCATCATTTATGTTTACATTTTTAAACTGGATTAAATTTTTATTTTCTCATTAATTGTTTTTTTCATTTTAGGCAAATATGCAACACCAAACATAATAGTGAATCACACTAAGGCAATTGTTTCGCTTATCTCATCCATTATCTTGTGACAGTACAAATAGGGATTACAATTTAGAAAGTTTTGCCCGCTAAAGCTCTCTTGATTGGCTAGAAATGACATTTGAAACTAAATTTGTAGTTTTAGCTAAGCACCGAAATTTACTTGTAAACGGTCGTTGCCTAGACACAGAATTCTGGCTAGACACGTGTCTAGACATGGGATTTCTAGATAGACACGCTTGTGAACGCCGCTTTAGCGTCATTAGTTACAGTAACAGTATCTGTTAGCGTCATTAGATACAGTAACTATTAGTATTTAAAGTATACATATAGTGTCTTCTGGCTAGTTCAAAATCCCCGACAACTTACCCTTAAAGGTCTCAATGAATAATAAAGGTGTTCTTGAGAAACTGCTTTGTCACTTTCTTGAAAGTCCATATGCTCATAGTTGGTTTTCATAATGTTTTGAAATTGAAAGTGCAAATGCTTGTAGACTTTCCAATTAAAACCAATGCTGACCGGTTGTCCCGGACAAAAAAGTATCACTGAAAGATATATATCTTGTCGATCTGAAGTTACCTTTTATATCATGATACAAATATGTTTATAAATAAAACTGAAAAGTACATTGTTCTGGGTCATTTCTATTCTTAAACAACAGGTGTTTTCCTTAGTCAATAAAGTGAATTACAAGTTACAATATAGTTATTGTACCCTGCCATTTCAAGATACCTCGTATATCAAGGTATCTCATTCATTGGTAGACTTTGAGGTCCCTAGATAAAAGCAAAAAGTTCGTGACAAAAAACTATAAGTAAACCGAAACTCTAAAAAAAACGGAATTTTCATACCAATAGATACATAAAAAGAATCGGCTTTTTGTTTTGATTTTACATATATAAGTTTTATTTAGTTTAGTCTTACCCATCATAAGTTACGAGCGTGAGAAATTTGCTTGATTTTCGAAAAAAGGGGGAAACACCCCTTAGAAGTCATAAGTTCCTTATGAAAATCCCACCATCATGTTTAGCGTGTCAGATAACCCTACTGTAGTGGTTTCAAGCTCCTATCTGCAGAAATATGGAATTTCGGAATTTGTATTTTTTGCCAGAAGAAACATCAAAGATGCGTATTTATTTATTATTTATTTTTTACGGGTGATCGTATCGATCCAGTGGTTCTATAATATCGCGAAAGGGCTCATTTGAACGGAAATTAAAAGTTTTAGTGCCTTTTTAAGTGAAAAAAAATTGGAGGGCAACTAGGCCCCCATCCATGCCCTTTTTTCTCAAAATCTTCCGATAAAAATTTTGAGATAGCCATTTTGTTCAGCATAGTTGAAAGGCCGAATAAGTATGGCTTTGCAGATATCATGACCCCCCACAGCCACTGGGAAAAGGTCTTTAAGTTACAAAATTTGCCCATTGTTTACGTATATTATTTGTTATTATTAGAAAGTATGGATACAATTTTCGGGTAGAGAAGGGGGAATTTTCTGCTGGTAGGATTTTCCACGGGGATAATTTTCCATGGGGAGAGAAGTTTCCAGAGTGTGAATTTTTCAGCGGAAGTTTTACATTGTCGGAATTTGCTAGAATTCCTATACGAAATTATTCTTTTACCTTGCTTTCTCTTTGCCGATTCAATTTTACGCGAGGAGATGTTGAGCAGGTAAATGTTCCTGCAGGTAAATGTTGTTCGGGGTAAATATTCACCAAGATTGAATTGTCTATAAAATAAATCCGTGAGGAGGAGGGATTTTTCTGTGGAGGTGTACTCAGATTTCCTGGCATTATTTAAAAAACGATCAGAAATTAAATAAAAAAACAAGTTTTTTTCAACTGAAGGTAACGAGCAACATTAAAACTTTAAACGAACAGAAATTAATGCGTATATGAGGGGGGTTACTCCGCCTCAACATCTGGCTCTTTATGCTGAAGTTTGAATTCTGTCCCTATTCTTTAAGAACGACTCCTGAAATACTATGTTTGTTCAATTAGAACAATAAGAAGCTTTTTTTTTAACAGTACTGAACAACTTTAGCGTAAAGAGCGAGGTGTTGAGGAGGAGCAACCCCCCTCATATACGTAAAATTTCTGTTCGTTTTAAGTTTTAATGTTGCTCCTTACTTTCAGTTGAAAAAAAAACTTGTTTATTTTACTAAGTTATAATACAGGACGATGACTCTATTGAAGCTTGGCTGAAAAAGAAAAAGCTGGGACATGCTAACGATATTTCCGCCCTTGAAGTTGCATATTTTCGTAAATCTCTCTTATCTGGTTTACTTTGACTGGTAAAATGATAGTAGTTACCACTAAATCTTAAAAGTGGAAGTCGGAAATAATAGTGAAACAAGAATAGCTGATATTTGGTGTCTTGTATTGAATAAATTGAAGGGACTTACATTCCGTTCCTGCAGAGACAAAAAAATTTTCCTGTAAAAACAAAATTGGAGTGCTGCAGTTTTAGACTTTTCAAGAATAAGCCAATCCTATTCTTTTGTTCTGTTATATTCTTTTATGTGGTTTTGTTTTTCGTGGCTATTTTTGACACCTAGTGAATTAATTTTTGGCTTATGTTTTCGCAGAGAATTTAAATAAGCCCGATGATGATAAGGCGAAGGACTGGTTGAAATATTGCCAAATCCTAACGATTGATGCCTGTAATCTATTGCTGTCTCTGAGTTTAACCATCCCCCCATTCTACTTAAAGAAAGTAAGGACTTTCTTGTCCGATAGCTCCTTTTAAAGAAAATCTGATTTCATCACAAGTGCCCTCCTAAATAGTTCGTTGTATTTTTTAATAAAGATTTTAGTTTGGTTTAATACTTAAATTTTAGTTGAACATTATCTAATTAACCTAAATTAATAAAAAAATCAAGTAACAGTCATAAAAATCTATTTTAATCATATTTATTCTTAAAATACAAGCGTGTTATAAGCGTGAAACCCTTATAAATGCGTGTAAAACAGTCGCGGAAATTGGCACTGTAGATGCTATGCTAATTTTTATTTTAGTTTTCCAATCTATTTGTCTTTTTTATTTATTGGAAATTTATTAGTGTGCATATGAAATAAAGAGTAATTCACGGTCTTATATTTACAACAGATATTTAAAATTTAACCAGATAGAAAAACATGCATTACAGTTATATACATTAGAGTATCTCTATTTATGCTATTTTACTAGTAAAAATTGATGTTTTCTTGTACCCCTCTTTCCATCCCACCCCCAAAAAAGGGGTGGAAATTACGATGACCTACTGTTTTATGGAGTCGGTGGGATTTTAAAAGGGTTGATATCTCCAGATTTTTTCTTACTTTATTCTTAGGTTAATGTCGCTTATGATCCACTTGTTGTGAATTTGCTATAAAAAATTGCATTGACGTTTTTGGTGAAGTTTATTTCCTTTTATACTTCTTTGTCTTTCAAGGGAAATACAGCTTTTGGCATGTTCAGACATCAGAAAACGCAGCTGATTAAGTCAGTGAAACGTTAAAGTTGAGAATTTATGACGCCATGCATTGTAAACTTCTGGGGTTTCTCGAGTGAAACCTTTGCAGGGGTTGCTTATTATTTCTTTAGCTTGAATTTATATAATTTCTACTTGACAATTTTTATTCAACTAATTCTGTTAAAAGTGCAAACTATTTGAAAAATTGCACCTTTATTAAAAAGACCCTATCTTAAACTTTGAATCCTATTATTGACTCTACGTGGGAGTAAGTGGCATGCTAAGCCTGGAAACTTCTGCAGCGGTAGTAGAGTTCTAGGAAGCACAGCTTGACCCTCCCTTCTTATGTGGCACAGGAAATCTGTCAGTGAACCTTGAAGTTGTGATGGGGTGTAAACATCGCGAAGCTTCACTGGGGTGTAAACACCGAGCAAGGTGATGGCTAGCGCGCGGAAGGGTGACCTTCAGGAGTGGCGCCTCTTGAGGAAATTGTTGCCTAGTTTAAGACACAGCATTAACACCGGATTTTGTCTGATGTATAATTCTCATGGGTTTGGTCTGTTTTGGTTGACTTTTACGGGCTGTGAAACCTGTCCTAACTAATTTATCTACTATGGGATGCATCATCATAGTAATATTTTACTTGTAGGCACGAATTATAGAGTCTGGGATAATAGGCTTGATATTGTTTTTCAGGATTTCGACTCTTCTTTATAGAAGAGCATTGCCAATTTCTGAAAACCATGTTGTGACCAAGATGTTCCTAGGATTGCACAAGGCCTCCATTCGCATGGAGGTCCCAGGGACTTCGTATTACGCGGTTCTAAGCAAGCTTAAGTACTTCGTGTACACTTAAGAAGTTGTACCAGTTTCCGTCCTGCACTGGTTCTGGGGCCATCGATTTTTCTGACGTCAAAACAATTTCAATGATTTAAAGAATATGAAAATTGTACCTTGTGGAATGTTACAACATTAAAAGATAACTATCGTATCGACATTTTGACTAACGAATTTAGACACTTCGAACTGCACTTATTAAGAGTTTTAGAAACTCATACCCTAGGGGTTGGATACAGGTAATTAGGTTATATAGAATTTATTTACTCAGAAAGGAAGGATACATTACTTAGAAGTAAAATACGTAGACAGGGATTAGGGCTCATAATGAATAAGGCAACAGCTAAGTCTCGTTTAAGTTGGGAAGCTATTAATAATAGAATGCTAGTTACGTACCTATGACAAAAAAGTTCAGGGTATCATTCATAGTCGTATATGACCCTGTAGAGTCAACTGACGAAGATAGTAGTGACCGATGAATTTGGGATAAATGGTATTCTTGCGAAGGAAAATTTGGTGTAGGAAAAGAAAAGAGCAATGGCTACAGGCCGCTGTATGACGCAAATATGACAATCTAGTTATAACCAATACAGTTTTTATTCATAAAATAGCCCATAAGTTAACAAGATATTTGAAAAAGTAAAACAGTTAACCATATTGAGTATGTTATTGAAATTCATATATAGTGGCAAGGCCTGATTTGGACTGGAATGACATTACACTAAAAAAATATGACGTCATTAACGCCAAATATGAATATACTACTGACACATACGTCATCAACATTATATATAAATGGGCTTTTGCAAATACAGATGTAAGTTTAAAGAAATTAAGCAATGAGAGAAGATAAAAAAAAGTTATACAGAAGTGACGATTGTAATCTAGAATCATCTCTAGATAACTATGTTTCTAAGGTTATAAACTCAACTTATGGGCGAATAAGTGCGACATATTCTAGCGTGCCAGAAGTTCGAAACCGAATGAAGACTCGGAACGTAAGTTTTGTAAATGCGGGTGCATCAGTACCTGTCGAGGCAGAAAATGTTTCCACCAGATTAAAGTCAAGAAAAAGGAGTAACCAAGGTCCCAGCAAAGCTGTAAATTTGAAAAAACAGAAAACTCGTGACTCAAGCGTTGAAACTTTGAGCGCGTCAGCACCTGTTACTGCAGCGAAGCCCTCTGTTCAAAATATTTCTAAATTGAGTGTTATAGACATGGGTGCATCAGTACTTGTCGATGCAGAAAGTATTTCCACCAGATTAAAGTCAAGAAAAAGGAGTAACCAAGGTCCCAGCAAAGCTGTAAATTTGAAAAAACAGAAAACTCGTGACTCAAGCGTTGAAACTTTGAGCGCGTCAGCACCTGTTACTGCAGCAAAGCCCTCTGTTCAAAATATTTCTAAATTGAGTGTTATAGACACGAGTGTATCAGTACCTGTCGAAGCAGAAAGTATTTCCACCAGATTAAAGTCAAGAAAAATGAGCGCGTCAGCACCTGTTACTGTTGAAGTTTTTTTGGAAAACCAGTCAAGAAGGATGATCCTGCGTGTTCAGACTTCAGAAGGAACAAAGCGTTTTGAAATTGACTCAGATGCTTCAACCAAAAAGCTTTATGAAATGGTTTATGATTCTTTTGGATTGAAGAGTTTCAGTTTTATTATTTGTAAGGATAGAAGATCCCCAGAATCATCAGAAATTAAGTCAACCCTCTTTCGAAGCATAAAGAGCTACAATTTACAAAATGGTGAATTATTATTTTTAGTCCCAATCAATAATGTAACTCTTTTTGAGTCTGTGTCCAATAGTGAAGCACCTAAGCCAGTGCAGTCCTCTGTTCCAAACATTTCTAAATTGTGTGTCGGGATTGCTTTACCACCTGTGAAAAAAAATGTTTTAGAAGATGAAGTTGATAGGATATTGGAACGTGAGACAGGAAGGATTGAAAGGGGTCGAGATGCATTCTGTCAACATGGGGGAAATTCTCGTTGTGTTCGATGTTCGGCCCTTGAGCCCTTTGATGAAAATTATTTATCTGAGCACAACATCAAACACATGTCATTCCATGCCAGCTTAAGGAAACTTGGAAGTGCTGCTGATCGGGGAAAATATGCTCAGCTTGATGATATCATGTGCACACCGAAACCAGGTTGTCTGAATCATCCGCCAGACTTGACAGGAGCATGTTCAGTATGTCGACCCGGTTCAATGACACTTAAACGACAGCTGTATCGACATGTAGATAATGTTGAATTTGAAAATCCTCAAATTGTGGAAAGATTTTTGAACTATTGGAGAGCTACTGGTAATCAAAGAGTAGGCCATTTATATGGATGGTATAAGCCACACAAAGATGTACCTTTGGGTATAAAAACTGTTGTAGCAGCTATATATGAACCACCTCAACAAAACCGTAGAGCAGATATAAAGTTTCTGGATGATCCTATGGAAGAAACAGTAAACAGTGTTGCCAAAGAATTTGGATTGGAAAGAGTTGGTTGGATTTTCACTGACTTAGAAACAGAAGATCCCCAAAAGGGAACAGTAAAAAATTTCCGAAATAAAGAAACATTCTTTTTATCAGCTCAGGAATGTATACTTGCTGGGAAATTGCAAGCAAAACATCCAAATCCTTGTAAATATTCATCTGAAGGAAGGGTGGGATCGAAATTCACAACTGTGTGTGTTACAGGAGATGCAAATAATCAGATTCATATGGAGGGTTACCAGGTCTCTAATCAGTGCATGTCATTAGCAAGAGATAACGTACTCATCCCCACAAAAGACGCCCCTGAATTAGGATATATAAGGGACCCTGAAAAGAACCAATACATCCCCGATGTTTTTTATATGGAAAAAAATGAATATGGGAACGAAACATCAAAAACTGCTCGACCTTTCCCTGTTGAATATCTTTTGGTAGATGTTCCTGTGGCCACTCCTTTAGAGCCTGTTTACACTTTTCATGTTCCAAAACAGGGATCCTCATTCTCTGTGGAAAATAGATCAGACATCGGTGAAACTCAAGATCTATTGTCGTTGCAGAGTTATTTAAAACAGTTCGATCCGAGAAAATTTTTAGAAGCTGCTTCAGATTTTCATTTCCTAACCTATGTAACTTCTATCGACTTTTTGCCAATTAAGGAAAATATAAAACCTTTAATCGATGCTATCAAAGCTAAGGACATGCTACAAGCTTACCATTGGCGAAAGGAACAGCCGTGGGCTACGCTTGAACAATTGTTCTGCTAGCTCTAGTTCCACTGCTTTGTTCAGTAGTTCACACAGTAGACAGAATATACAGTATCGACAAAGGCTATACTCTCCGTAAAAAAAAAAAAAAAAAAAAAAAAAAAAAAAAAAAAAAAAAAAAAAAAAAAAAAAAAAAAAAATGTAAAACAGATTTAAAACCACACAAGATTCATACTCCGCCTTCACGCACGCGCAATGACAACTGTTTCCGATCTACACATCACGATGAGCTTATAGAAACTGAACCAGGGTTATGACGTATATTGCCAGGGACGATACGCGCGATATCAAATGTGTATCATGTTTGCAAAAAGAAGACGCCACAGTCTACAGTGAGTAGTTCAGTAACTGGATTATGATGTTGCGGATAGTGTAACTATGAAGTGATTTATTTTCTCTGTAAATCAAGAAGGAAACGGAGAAAAGCTACCCACTAGAGGGGAGTATTTTTAAAATATAAAATTGAAATAAAAAGCATTTCTGACGTTCAATATAAATGTCTTTGGCCAAATTGAGTTATATTTTTTAACTAAGCATATAGTTAGAAAATTTATGCTCGATTTTAATAGTTTGGCTCTTGCATAATTAGTAACGGTTTTGCGAGTTTTGCAATCGTGACGATTCCTTTTTTGATTTATGAGGTGTGGTGTAAAATTCTGGAATTTTAGCATAAAACTGGTCTGTCGCTTTTTTTATAATCCTAATTTTCATGAGTTTTATAAGATTTCAGCAAAAGCTAAGAAAATAGTCGCCTGAAAATACAATTTAATTTTATTTTCTTTTTACTGAAATTAAAAGGGAAATTTATCTGCACCAGCATTTATCCTCTTCTGTGACAATTTTCTCTCTTCTTTACACAAATCAGATATTTTCTGAGTCAATTTACTTGGGTTACCTGAGTTAACGTAGGAAGTTGATCTCACAATTATTACTGGCCGTACATTGCTATTAGTGAAAGAAAGAGACTAAATTCTGGCCTTTGACTCTGTAGTTACTGTATCATAATTACTTTTATTTTAATTGAATATGTTTTAACATTAGAGCCCTCCATTTCAAAGAATTACCTTCTGCTTCAATTCTGCATCTACCTCAAGAAGTTATCGCCAATCATTCCTCCAATTTGCTGCTGCAACAATGTCTCTGCATTGAGACTGAAAAGTGTGGCGGTTTTAAAAATTGTTGGGGTTGGTGTTTATAAGGATATTTTTTGCCCATCTTGACCAGACCCCTGTGGTTGCCAAAACAGCCATTGGGGATTTGCTAGCCTCCGCAGCCAGTGGGCATTTAAGGTTCTTTGTAGGAAAATGTTTCTGATTGTGTAAATTCAACCTTCACTATCTAGGTTCAGTTGCCCATTTTCAGCTTCGTAGACTAGAACTAGTACAACATTACCATTGAAAAGTCGCAAAATTTCTGTGACCTCCAGTCTGTTCGGAGTCTTTTGAAAGCTTCATTATCTTGACTATTGTGAGCAGTTCTTTTGATTTTGACCTAACATTCTCAATAAGGCTGCCAAGATATTTGGAGTGGATTACCTACTCTATATGCCACGTTCCATGAGTTCTGCTTATAGATTAAGTTTGTTGTTACCACACTTTTTCGTACAGTGCCAAGACCATTGAGACAAGGTTTCGCAAAACTCACAGTACAAGAGGATTTTCTCGAAGGTTTGGTGGTCAACTGAATCAAATACTTTTTTGAAGTCAACAAAAGGCATAGATTTTCATGCACCGTCCTCTAACGTTAGCAATCGAAGAGTGAATATCAGGCCTACCCATAGGTGATTAGGTCTGAAGCATTTAACGGGATTTTCGGCTACTATAAGTAAATAAATTTTATTCACACTAGCAGCGTCAAAGGAGAATTCGCCTTTTTAAAAGAAAAAAAAATTGTATCTTCTGTAAAAGCAAGCGACCATAGTTATGTTAAACTGTCAGATTCAGCATATCAGGGAACCCTGCTATAGAGGTTTCATGAAAAATTCTTGTTCACTAGATAGATGGATAGATGTATTTAGTATTCATTCAACAAACATAAAATCATATATAGAAACAAATGCCTAATGGCTTATTTAAGCCATCATATCTTGTATCCATAGTAACTTCTCCTCATGGAAGGTGATATGCCCTTCCATTTCTGACTGCTATATTTTCAAATAGGGCAGTTCTGCAGAATAAACTTTGTTTGCTAAGTCCATGTTTGGTTGATCATGTATTTTAACCTGTTTAGCCTCAACCTCAGCTTAGCCTCAGGCCAAACTCCACTCTGTCGTTGTTCCTCTATTCCCTGTCCTTTCTTGTATTTGCAGTTCTTCCTCTGAAACAATGTTTTCTTTGCCATTGTCATCTTTATTTACCTGGTCATCATCTCTAATTTTCAACAGCTGATCAATAGTTCCTGAATTGATTGAATGTATGTCCTTGTATGTTGCTATGTGTCCTGCCATATGCATTGCCTTCACTAATCACTAAACTTGCTACAACTCCTTGGTTCTCTGAAAGTAATTAACCCAAGTGATCGTTACTTGGATGATCCTGAACTCCCTTTTTATCAGCAATACCGGCGCTAATCTCCCTTTGTATTACACTTTTCAGCTTTTTTATATTGTCTTGTCAAATTCTAACATAAAAGCAGGATAAAATGGGTCATCAGAAATGGTTTCAGTCTTACTTGCTTCAGTTGCTTTATTTGAAGAACCAAGAACCAAGATTTTTCAAGGATTTTGTTGCTTCTTCAAGTTTTGATTTATCACCCACTTTTTTTTCCTTTTTCATCATGTAACTTGTCTGAAAACGAAAATTACCTCTGAGGCTTCAATTCACATCTGTTTTTGCTTGAGTTCATTGTATTTAAGTGTGTAGTTTTAATGATGAAATTCTCCTTATATGTGATTAAGCAAAAGAAAAAACAATTTTTTTTAAACAAAAGTAAAGAGCGAAAATATGTCTAAAGCAGAGTAAAAAAAGGAACAGACATTATAATGATTAATCAAGAAACAGTTAAACGAAACGACTTGATAAAAATGAAACTATAATTTACACAAAATTTATATTTTAGATTTACACAAAATTAAAACTGATATTCAACTATAACTCAAAACGAACAGAAATTACTAGATAAATGAACGAGGAAGTCGTCTTCCAAGCGTAAAACTACCATAAATCACCATCAGTAAATAAATGAAACCAAGTCAAACTCAAAACGAGCAAAAATTAACATTAGCAGTGCTGACAACCCCCATTTCTTCTCAAGACCAGAACATAATTTGCACTTTACTGAAAAAATGACTGTGGATTGTCAGTTTAACATATATATACTGATATATATATATATTCCTTAAAGTTTTAATAATGATTTATTTATTAAAGGTAAAAATTTAAAAACATTCTGTTTTTTTAAATCATACAATAAATAACCGAGTCAAACTTAAAACGAGAAAAAATTAACATGTGTAAGGCTGACAATCCCCGTACCTTCTCAACACCAGAATATAATTTGCACTTTGCTGAAAACAAAATACATTTGAAATGTTTTAACTTTGTTTTTACTTGTTTAAAATGTTTTTACTAGATATACAGATATATTCGAGATAAATTCCCTTTTGCCCTCCAGTTACAGCGCGAGTCTCATTCGCGCTTTACTGAAAGCAATATCTATTTTAATTTTTTTTCTCTCTTTTATCATTATCTTTTATCATTAATTTTCAATTTTGTATAGTTCCATCAGGCTGACATGTACTAAAGTTCCATTAATACTTCTTCATTCCGAACACATTCCTTTAAAATGCATAAAGGAGCAGAATAGGTGTCATTAATATACGTCATTCCAAAGAATAAAATGTATTTCTTTAAAAAATAGACTAATCATTTTCAAAGGCAATTGTGGAACCATTGCTCTATGTGCTTAAATGAAATAAAAACTGAAAGAAGAATTTAGACATAAAACTGTTTTTTTAAACTCCAACTCATGTTAATTTTTGCTCGTTTTGAGATTGACTCGATTATTTATTGTACTTTCTGTTCGTTTTGTTGTATCAGTAGGGTAACTCAGTTTCTGGGCAAGTTCAGTCTAACTAAGCATCGAATTCAAAACGAATTCAGTCTTTCGTCAGTCTTTGACCTATTAAGATCTAAACCAGTTTATAGCGTTTAGCCAGTTTTCACAGAGGATTATTATTTGGATATTTATTTCATTGCGCAACAAATGAAATTGTGTACGATACTGTATAGCGCTGTGAACAATTTACTTTAGATAATTGGGATTAGTGAAATAAAGGACTAGAGTGGCTTTGGATAACCTGGTTAATTGACCAAACCTGTTTGATGCATTGCCTGTAGGAGTCAAGAGCTGATTTAATCGTGCTATATTTGGTTAGCGGGGGGTATTCACACACCCCCCTTGCCAGTAAGTCCCTTTTGTTGCTATTTCGAATGAATTGCTAATCCCCAATCCTCCCGAAGCGGATTTATAATCGAGATTTATTATGGCTAATGTTACGCAAAAATCGTTCGACGAGTTCAGAAAAGTTTTGAGCGGAAAACTAGATTCTATTATTGCTACGCAGACAGAATTAAATAATAAGCTTGACGGAATTACTTCTGAGATCGCGTCGCTGAGAACGGAGGCTGCCGACCGAGATGTGAGGCTTAATAACTTTGAGAAAACTATCGACGAGTATGTCGACAAGTACCAGGCCCTGGAAAAACAGCTACTACTTATCGACGTGAAAGATCGCCGTCTGAACCTTATTGTGCATGGTTTACCGGCAGAAGAGCCTAACAAGAAAGTTGAAGATAGCGTCATTAAATTAGTTAGCGAAAAGCTGGGTGTAACTAGTGACATATCTATGACTAAGTGCTATCGGATTTCTTCACGGGCTGCAAACATCACAAATAGGCGCAGCAAGCAAAATAGCCGACGCAAGGAGTCCCCCGTATTTATTTCACTAAGCTCGGAGAGTGATGTCCAGTCGATCATGAACAATGTTAAAAAGCTAAAAGGTAGTGGGATTATAATCTCTACAGACCTGCCCCCTGCTCTCAACATGATTCGAAACTCCCTACTCTCGAAAGCACAAGAAATGAAAGAGTCGAAACATATCGTTTCATCCAGAGTGCGTCATAAGGGTATTAACTTATGGCTAGAAGTGAAAAAAAGTGATTCTTCTGACTGGGAAAAGATTAATTAGTTTGTTTGTAGTGTATACGCGGACCATTATTTGTTTTATTTGTTTAATGAAATACGTCCGCGATCGAGAGATGAAACAAGTTCATTTTGTTGGTGTGTGTCATGATTGGGAAAATGACCACTAGTCAGTGTTGGTTTTTTTCTTTTCGTTGTTTTTTTCTTTCTTATTGTGTTCAGTGCTCAATGCGACTTCGACTTGTTAAGTCTGCCATGCCAGATTATGCTTCATCGTCGCTATTCTTTTTTTCTATTTTCCATAGGCCTAGAAATCAGGTTCTGTTTTTGCTTCGTGTGTTTTTTTCAGTTGAAGATCAGATATTTCACAAGACGTGCCGTACTCTTCCACATCAAGGTTTGGTTGATGATTTATTGCCGCATCACTACAGGCTCCCACCAGACGGTTTGGTAAGTCAAAATGATTATGATTAATTCTACTGGTGATGGGACATCGAGTAGGTTGAGAGATTTTGAGAGAGACCCATTAGATTTAATAAAAATTTCTGCAGATTGTGGTTTTTCGGATGATGAATATGATATTTCTATTAGATCCCTCCCTATTAACAAATATTTACTCCCTAATGAGATTAACGGACATGTTTCTCCTGGTAGTGTGAGGCTGGCGAGTTTAAACTGTTGCGGGTTGATGAGTAGTTTGGACCATTTATCTTCGTTCCTTCCATGCTACCGAGTTGATGTATTAGCTGTATGTGAGACTTTCTTAAATGAGTCAACTAGTCACCTAGCGAATATTAATGGTTACAATTTTATTTCTAAGACTAGGAATGACAGATCGAGAGGAGGCCTTGGTTTTTTTATTCATAATGATATTACTTACAGGATTGTTTCGGATTTTGATTCTATGTATGAAGAAATGTTGTTTGAATTTTTGGTTGTTGAGCTTGATTTTGGTAATGAAAAAGTGTTGTGTTGTTTGTTTTACAGACCACCTAGCTCTTCGGTGCAACATTTCATAAGTAAGCTGGAAGCGTTTTCTTCGATCGCAATCGAGCGAAGTCGGAAGATTATGTACATTGGGGATTTTAATATTGATATAAGTAATGCTGGTCATGATCTTTCATCTACACAATATTCGCCTTCGGCTGTTGATTTTCTGACACTTTGTCTTTCGCTGGGGCTTCTCCCAGCTTGTCGTATTCCAACTCGAGTTGTAAGCTCGACAGCAACGGTAATCGACAATATTTTTCTGAATATGGAATTTGATTCGTGTCATGTTATTATCGATGACACGTCAGACCACTTTATGCTTTTGATGGAGATAAAAACTGGGCGACAAACGGCGACTCCGATCAAAACAACTAGAAGGCTTGATGCTACATCTGTTCAGCTGTTGAATGAACTGCTGCTTAAAATTGACCCCTCTCCGTGCTTAGACTGCGAGGATGTAAATCAAGCTTCACAGTATTTTGTCAACGAATTTACCACAGCACTTAATGTGGCTTGTCCGATGTCTTCGACCCGTCTAAGACGTTACAACAGATCTAAAAAGCCTTGGGTTACACGAGGACTACTAAGGTCGATCCAATCAAAGAACAGGCTGTATAAAATATATCTATCGAATCCCGATGAAACAAATCAAGCCTTTTTTAAAGCTTACAGAAATTGCTTAACCAAGGCTCTCAGGTCTGCTAAACAGCTCTACTATTTGAAGGCATTCAATAGCGCGCATGGATCTCCTAAGAAGGTATGGACATTAATAAACGATTGTATCGGCAAAAAAAAGTTAAATTCTTTTCCGGACGAAATGATGCCCCCAGGTGGTGATACAGCTGTTAAAGGAAAACTTAACGTCGCCAACATGCTCAACACGCACTTCGCTAAAATAGGTGAAAAGACGTCGGAAGAGGCATCCCAAAAATCAACGCCAAATTCTGCTGATTTCAAAAGTTTTCTACCCTCTTCTACTGACCGATCCATATTCCTCACTCCAGTCTCGTCTGCTGAATTGATGCTTGTACTTCATCAACTCAAAATGGACACTCAGAAGGAATCGACGGATCTTCTACGAACTTGCTTAAATCGATTATGCCTAGTATAGTAAATTTTCTTGTGCACATAATTAATCTTTGTTTCAAGAATGGTATCTTCCCTTCATGTATGAAGTCCGCCCGTGTCATTGCACTACACAAAGGGGGAGATATAAATGATCCGTCCAACTATAGGCCCATATCTATTCTATCTGCTTTCGGAAAAATTATTGAACGTTGTTTGTACGTGAGGATTGTAAATTTTCTTGACAAGAATAGTTTTTTCAGTAAGTCCCAATTCGGGTTTCGAAAAGGACATTCTACTGAGCATGCTATTTTGGCAGTAACCCAGTTTATTCATGATGCCTTGGATAAGGGTGAAATTCCAGCTTCTATATTCGTGGATATACGGAAAGCGTTTGACACTATTTGTCACATGATTTTAAATGAAAAATTGTCTAATTGTGGTATACGTGGTCCGGCTAAATCGATAATATTGTCATATTTAAGCGATAGAGTCCAGTGTATTGATGGGGGCGATGTTATATCAACGTCTTCGAACCAGTCAAATAAAGTTGGAGTGCCCCAAGGTTCAATTCTCGGCCCTCTGTTGTTTTTAATTTATGTTAATGATATTAGTAATTCAGTTGAGGACCTAGGGCTGACCGTTCTCTTCGCAGATGACACAGCCTGTAGTGTCTCTGGAATCGATGAAGATCGTGTCAAACATAATTTAAGTCTAGTATTCGATAGACTAGTAGCATGGTTTACGGCAAATAGGCTAGCTCTGAACACTTCAAAAACAAAGTTTATGGTATTTTCGCGTACGTCACGGGCACTTCCATGTCTGAAGTTGATTAAGTCATCTGTTTCAGGTATGGATATATCACGTGTTGAAATTATTCGTTACCTTGGTGTGCTGGTTGACTCAAATTTGAGTTGGAAGCCGCATATAAATGGTATAAGATTGAAGCTTGGAAGGAACGTGGGTATTATGCAACGTATGAAATTCATTTTGCCGCTCGAAGCTATGCGTTCTATTTATTTCGCTCTTGTTCATTCTTATCTAAATTACTGCCCACTTATTTACTTGAATACTTTCAGATCCCATTTAATTCCGCTTCAGAGGCAACAAAATAAGGCGCTTCGTATTTTAAAAAGTTATCTTCCTTCCCCAGCGTCTTTCCCCAGTAAGTCTTCTACAAAGAGTTTATATTGTTTATTGAATATTCTTCCTGTTGAACTTGCAGTTACTTTTAACTCGATTTTATTCAAGGTTAATCATAATCTCCTGTCACTGCCCAGTTATTTCTTTTCTTTTGATTTGTTCCCAGTTGCTCCGCCATCTTCTCATCTAGCTCGCAGCATACGCAAACTACGCCAGCCGTTGATAATTTCAGAGAGGTCCCGGTTTTCTCTACGAAATAGTGTGGTTGCCGCGTGGAACCAATATGAAGCTATTTTTGATTTTGATGTGTCGATTGGAATTTTAAAAAATAAAATAAAATCATTCCTTTTGGACATTTATTAGTCAAATATTATTTTATTTTTAATATATTCTCCTTATAATAATATTCTCTTCTTATTTTTCGATCTCTCTCGGATCTTGATATCCTTCTTCTTGTCCCATTGCTGGTTGAGAGTTGTTTATGTATCGTCGGGTGGGTGTCTGCCGTGGTGTGGTGAGTAATTAACCTTACATTTATTGATTTATTTATATTTGTTTGTGAAGTCTACCATTTTGAATGAAAATCCGTATATTTCTTTATTGTTTTTCTTTTTTATCTGTGCAAAACGAGCTTGTCTCACTGCCAGATATCTGTATATATTTAATGTCATTATGTATGATTGAATAATAAATGAACCTGAACCTGAACCTGAACAAACAGCTTGAGTTTGTCTTGCAAAAAAAGGAAAGCACCAAAAATGTAATGGCTAGCATTAAAATCGGACATCAAAGTAGAAACAAAATATCGTTAATTCGTTTTTCGCCTGTTTAATTCGTTTATCAAAGGAGAGAAGAAAGTTCAACGTGCGAAGAGGAGGTTAATTTAAATAAAGCTTAAGCATAAAAATAGGTGAACTTACTCAAATGAACAAGGAAGCCAAAGTCAGACCCAGATTGATAGCCCGTCAACGCCATCTAGCTCATCTCTAAAGAGGGAGGACAACCAAGACTAGATTGGTCAGGGGTCCGGTCTGAAACCTGCTAAAAGTTTGTTTGTTTATTTACTTGACAGATTCATGGGCTTTTTTGCACAATTTATTAGTGAACAGGGAAGTGAAATCTGCACCTAAATCAAGATTGAGAATCGACTCCTCGAGTCGAAAAAAACAACAACTTAACATTGGGCTCTTTGTTTTGCCTTAAACAAATACATTAATATCGATTTTGGTATGCAAGTTTGAATAAATACAGTATTTTGTGACTAAAATGCGTTCAAAAATGATTTTCAATAAGTTGCTTAAGCTTTTGAAGAAAAAGATATAAAAAAAAAACGAATTCTCGCCGTTGTGCGAAGTAGTAAGAAGACAAAACCAGTTGTTAATTAGTCTAAAAATGCACCATCGTTGAATATTGTAAACAGGGATGGTGTCAGTATTTTTAGTTGATGATGGTCTCTTAATCTTTTTTTTTATGTAAAGTACATATGTTTTTACTAATTTTATTTTTAAGGCAAGGTTCGTCTTGGCAGTGCCAGCTATCTGATTGGTTGGAATCGTGACTATCAAAGTTTTTTACTCACTGATCATACTTGGAAATGCAGCCGAGAATCCAGCAATTTATGAAACGACATTTCCTGCGTAAAAGTTCCTTTTTTAGACTGTCAAATTTTAGAATTTTAGTCATTCTATTTGAAATTAAAAGCAAAATTGCTTGTGTAAAATACAATAAGTTCGACCGGCTAAAGCAATTTTAATAACCCGAGTTTTTGGCTCAAAAGTGTAATTTTAAACTCATGAGTCCACCAAAAATTGAGAAAACCTAGTAGGCCGAATTTTGCGCTTTTGGCTCAGAAAAATTCAATAAAATTACCTACATTATATTTTCATTATATAAAAGAAATTTCTTTATATATCCTCCCTTTTATTTGAATTTCCAATCGATTTCACTTAAAGACCCAATAAAAAAATAAATAAATAAAAAAAAGTGTGAAAAACGAGTATAATAGATGTAAGTTGCAGCCACACACACAATTTTAGAAACGTTCTAGAAAATATGTTAAAATCTACAAATTACTGGATATTCTGGGCTTCAAATAAACCGTTGTATGGGAGAATCATTTGGCGTTGGGAACTTTACAATTAATATCCCAATGCCTGTATTTTGTAAGTTGAAATCTTTTCTTAAATTTTGATTTATAAGAGACCGGGGCCTGAAACTGTCCATACAGGGACAGGGATTACCCCTAATCGTCCTATGTGTTCGTATTACTCCTAAACACAGAAAGAGCCGAACTAATTCGATATTGTAGAAATTCTGCAGGTTTATTCAACGGGCATAGTCGGTAAAATTGTTTGGCAGTAACAAAATTTCGAAGGAAGTACCGAAAATAGAAAGAATTACCTGAAAAACACAAGAATTCGTAACGATTACCTTGACATCCCCACGCGAAAAATCGAGTCGGCAAAGAGAAAGGGAAACAGAAAAAGATCTTCATATAGGAATTCTGGCAAATCCCCCAGTGTAAAATTTACCCCCTGAAAACTTCACTCCCTCTGGAAAATTCTCCCCGTAAAAAATCCTCCGCAGAAAATTCACCCCCTACCCTAAAAATGTATGCATACTTCCCAATAACAAATACTATACGTAAACAATGGGAACATTTTTTAAACTCAGACCTTTCCCCAGGGGCTGGGGGGGGGGGTTACGTTATTTCCAAGGCATAGTTATTTGTTCTTTCAACTATGGTGAATAAAATGGCTATCTCAGGATTTTGATTGGACGATTTTGAGAAAAAGGGGCGTGTGAGGGGGCCTAGTTGCCCTCCAATCTTTTTGGTCACTTAAAAAGGGCACTAGAACTTTTGATTTTATTTCAAATGAACCCTCTCCCGATATTCTAGGACCACTGGGTCGATATGATCACCCCTGGAACAAAAAAAAAACAAAAACAAAAATGAACATGCATCCGTGGTCTTTCTGCTGGCAAAAAAAAAAAAAAAAAATTCCACATTTTTGCAGATAAGAGCTTGAAACCTCTACAGTAGGGTTCTCTGACACGTTGAATCTGATGGTGTGATTTTCATTAAGATTCTATGACTTTTAGGTTTTTTTTTCTCCTTTTTTCGACAGTCAGGGAAATTTTCTCAGGCTCGTAGCTTTTGATCGGTAACCAATTCTTTTGATATATCTATTGAAACCAAAATTCTATTTTTTAGTGTTTCGGTTACTATTGAGCCGGGTCGCTCCTTACTCACTATCCGTTACCATAAACTGTTTGATTCTAGTACGTTTTAAAGTTTAACCTTCAGGTAAAGCCTCATTTGTTCTTGGAGAAAACAGCATTTTCTGATATTTTTTCAAGATAATATGTTATCTATTATATTTTCTTTTAATTGCAAAATTAATTTGAAAAGATTTCGTTGTCTCCCGAAGATCGATGTTCGCTATCATTCCTGGCTGCAATCCTTTTTGGGCCTCATTCTTTGTCTCTAGCAGATTTTGATGTGCAAGTTTGAATCAATACAGTATATTGTGACTAAAATGCGTTCAAAAATGATTTTCAATAAGTTGCTTAAGCTTTTGAAGAAAAAGATATGCAAAAAAAAACAGAATTCTCGCCGTTGTGCGAAGTAATATGAAGATAAAACAAGTTGTTAATTCGTCTAAAAATGCATCATCGTTCAGGGATGGTGTCAATATTTTTAGTTGATGATGGTCTCTTATTCTTTTTTTTTATGTAAAATACATATGTTTTTACTAATTTTATTTTTAAGGCAACGTTCGTCTTGGCAGTGCCAGCTATCCGATCGGTTGGAATCGTGACTATCAAAGTTTTTTACTCACTGATCATACTTGGAAATGCAGCCGAGAATCCAGCAATTTATGAAACGACATTTCCTGCGTAAAAGTTCCTTTTTTAGACTGTCAAGTTTTAGAATTTTAGTCATTCTATTTGAAATTAAAAGTAAAATTGCTTGTGTAAAATACAATAAGTTCGACCGGCTAGAGTAATTTTAATAACCAGAGTTTTTGGCTCAAAAGTGTAATTTCAAACTCGTGAGTCCACCAAAAATTGGGAAAACCTAGTAGGCCGAACTTTGCACTTTTGGCTCGGAGAAATTAAATTACCTACTTTATATTTTTATTATATAAAAGAAATTGCTTTATATATCCTCCCTTTTATTTGAATTTCCAATCAATTTCACTTAAAGACCCAATAAAAAATGTGAAAAACGAGTATAATAGATGTAAGTTACAGCCACACACACAATTTTAGAAACGTTCTAGAAAATATGTTAAAATCTACAAATTACTGGATATTCTGGGCTTCAAATAAACCGTTGTGTGGGAGAATCATTCGGCGTTGGGAACTTTACAATTAATATCCCAATGTCTGTGTTTTGCAAGTTGAAATCTTTTCTTAAATTTTGATTTACAACAGACCGGGGCCTGAAACTGTCCATACAGAGACAGGGATTACCCCTAATCGTCCTATGTGTTCGTATTGCTCCTAAACACAGAAAGAGCCGAACTAATTCGATATTGTAGAAATTCTGCAGGTCTATTCAACGGGCTTAGTCGGTGAAATCGTTTGGTAGTAAAAAAAATTCGAAGGAAGTACCGAAAATAGAAAGAATTACCTGAAAAACACAAGAATTCGTAAGGATTACCTTGACACCTCCACGCGAAAAATCGAGTCGGCAAAGAGAAAGGGAAACAGAAAAAGATCTTCATATAGGGATTCTGGCAAATTCCCCCAGTGTAAAATTCACCCCCTGAGAACTTCACCCCGTAAAAAATACCTCAGCAGAAAATTCGCCCCCCCCCCCATCCTAAAAATGTACGTATGCTTCCCAATAACAAATACTATACGTAAACAATGGGAACATTTTTTAAACTCAGACCTTTTCCCAGGGGCTGTGCAGGGTCGTGTTATTTCCAAGGCATAGTTATTTGGTCTTTCAACTATGGTGAACATAAAGGCTATCTCAGGATTTTGATCGGATGATTTTGAGAAAAAAGGGGCGTGTGAGGGGGCCTAGTTGCCCTCCAATCTTTTTGATCACTTAAAAAGGGCACTATAACTTTTGATTTTATTTCGAATGAATCCTCTCCCGACATTCTAGGACCACTGGGTCGATATGATCACCCCTGGAACAAAACAAAAAAAACAACAACAAAAATGAACACGCATCCGTGATGTTTCTTCTGGCAAAAAAAACAACAAAATTCCACATTTTTGCAGACAAGAGCTTGAAATTTCTACAATAGGGTTCTCTGACACGTTGAATCTGATGGTGTGATTTTCATTCAGATTCTAAGACTTTTAGTCAGGGAAATTTTCTCAGGCTCGTAGCCTTTGATGGGTAACCAATTCTTTTGATATATCTATTGATACCAAAATTCCATTTTTTAGTGTTTCGGTTACTATTGAGCCGGGTCGCTCCTTACTCACTGTCCGTTACCATAAGCTGTTTGATTCTAGTACGTTTTAAAGTTTAACCTTCAGGTAAAGCCTCATTTGTTCTTGGAGAAAACAGCATTTTCTGATATTTTTTCAAGATAATATGTTATCTATTATATTTTCTTTTAATTGCAAAATTAATTTGAAAAAAATTCGTTGTCTCTCGAAGATCGATGTTCGCTATCATTCCTGGTTGCAATCCTTTTTGGGCCTCATTCTTTGTCTCTAGCTGAAAGATGGCAAAGAAGAAAGCAGTAGATTAATCGTTCTGCTAATTTTGATACAGTAGATTAAGACGTTGTTTCACTGAATGTCTATTAAGGTCATAGGTGCAGATGTAATTCGAACACTTAGAACTACTTTGCGGTGCTTTACTAATTGCATTTTCAAATTTTTTTTTTCAAATTCAAACTGTTCATTTCCAGCGCCTACCTATTTCTCAAAATGTCTAGATAGGTTTTTTTCCAATGATGTAACTTTTGGGTTTATAATGCTTAATCTTTTCTGGCCATAAAAAGACAGTTTTTGGTGCACGCCTTAGCTTCACAAGTGTGTTCCTTTTTTCGATATTAATCAATAGTGTTAAAGAGTTATCACACTGATTCTCCATCACGTGAACAAGCAGAAATTCTCAATTAACTGCATTAAGCTAGTTTCTCATGCTTCACTATCACAACTGCTAACAACCCATTACAGCACCAAGGCCAACACACCTAAGCACGCTCCTCCTCGACCTCAATCTATTCAAAGCCTCCCTCTTTACACCCTTCAAAGAAGTTCCCATTTCCGTTAAATCTTTCCTTACGACATCCTCCCACCACATTCGGGGACTAACTGATTTTCGTTTGGTTCTAGACGGCTGGCCGAGAAGGACGATCTTTGGCTATCTGTCATCTTTCATCCATAAGAACTTGTTCTAACCATCTCAATTTTTCTGTCATTGTAGCCCTAGAAATCAGGATTGAACCACATTTTTCGTACAGCTCACTGTTTGAGACACGCTTTTTCATGCTTCCGTATTTAGAAAAAAAAAACCTTACGGACTTATTTTCGGCTATTATTCTACAAATTTGGACTGTAGTAAAGATGAGGTCACTCCGTCCAATTGTCGGTAAGTAATCTATTTTCTTGATATTTCATGCTTAATAATCAAAACAAGGTCGAAAATATCAGCTTGTTGGGAGGGACAAAACACATTGGTTCATAAACTATTTCTATGACTGCACTTGAAAAATGATCTATCGTAGGAAAAACTATCTTTAGAAAAAGTCAATGGGTAACCTTAAGAATAAGGTTAATAGCTCAATAGACTTACTACTATGGTGTATATCATCTTCAGCTACTACATATATCGGCTTAATCAGTATTAGTATACGGTGGATTATCATTACTTGGCATATTTGAAACTAGATGATAGCCAGGAATATAATATTAGCCTTGGTGAGCTTATTTTTGAGTTTTGGGGGTAAATCTCTGTCAGCAAAATGACATCAAAATAACTATTGTAAATCAGAATCTCGAGCTCAGTTAATTTTTTTAGTAAGTTGACGAATATTGATTAGAAGAGCACAAATCTGGATTTGTTCGTAGATTCGGATAATCCTTGATCTTAGACCTATGATTAGTCTTTAGAATTTGTTTACTGACTATGTCCAGGCTGCTAGGATTCATAATCGCGGTTTTGTACGTCAGCAATGCTGGTTGTCAGTAAAGGAATGTTTGGTGTAACCTGAATTTGCTGTTTCAAAAGTCTGGTAAAGTAGCTCGTCGAGGAGACACCACTGCACCTCCTTGGCAGATATTAAGACCCTTTTAGGGTGAAATTCTACTTGAAAAGGAGCCTTTTATTGAATAAAAATTATTTACTGACTTTGTTGCTACCTGCTCTTACCGACCTGCACTACCTTATTCATGTCCTGCTTTTCTGATGTTCCAATCCTCTCCTAAAACGCCCTCTTACGTTTTGAATATCTTGAAAAACTGCAATAAGATGATTGATTTGTTCTTTAAATAAAGAACTCTTCCATTTGACTTTTTTTTTCTCACAAATGCTCTCTATTTATATGTGTTTAAGCATAGAAAATGTTTTGGAGAACCGTAGTGAATTTAATTACTCGGATTCACTTCTAAAAGAAATTATTTCCTACTCTCTTTGTTTTTTCTTCTTGTTTTAGTCTATTAGTCCTAGTTATTAATAATTCATAAGTGCACACTATGGGGTCACTAACACCAAAACTGCCACAATCGTTTGCCACAATCTTTGGATGTTCTTGAGTTCTTCAACTCTATTTTAGGACACCTGACACCCCCCCCCCTCTCCCGCTAGTGCGCAGGTTTTCTGAAATTCCATTATGAACAGATCGAAGTTAAGAGTCAATCAAGTACTTGGAAATTATTTATAAAACTCAGGTATTCTCCAAATGCCCTCTCTTTTTGAGCTAAGACTAAACGGAACTCTGTTTTTATTGATTGCTTGTACGAAGGCGTCATCCAGATTCATAACACGTTGATCGTGTTGAAGTACAGTTTCTCATTACATGTGAAGTCTTAACTTATTAAGCAGAATCAAAATCAAGAGCCATTCAGCCTATGCTCTTCCTGTAAATGATGTAGTTACAAGAAAGAAAATCTATTTGAAATATGATTAAATTGCATAAAAATATACAGTTCATTTATGGCAGCAGCAAAGAGCTACATATTTACATACAAAGGAAAAATGTTAAAATAAGGCACAAAAAAAAAAAAAAAAAAACGGATTCCAGAGAGGAGATTCACTTGAATAAATAAAACATCAATCGTTGTTTTGTAAAAGGCAATCATAAATAGAAAGGCACAGATACGGTTGGTAGAGCCCATTTTTTATTCTCACTAAACTAATAAAGACAACATTTCCGTTTAAAGCAGGAAGTTGAAACAAACGTTCAATTCCATAAGTCTCAGAATATGAAATAGCAGAATAGGTCTTCAAGAGAAAGTCATAAACGACGTATTACAGATTACAAATAATTCCTTTCTAGTAATCACATGGACTAAATGAACATCACTTATCAGCTTGCCACTCCAGGAAGTAAGTAGAAAAATACATGATTGAGTAATAAGAAGCAATCTATTAACCCTAAAGAATAAACGCTTTCCTTATTCAAAACTAACTCGAGAAGTGATCGATTAATGTCTGAGGACGCTTAGAGTGGACGGAATCCATTCTTCCCTTTTACCCACATGACAACTTCTAAACAACCTTTTTCACTTAAACCCTTTTTCTCTTGAGACAAATATGTCTTTGGTATAGATTTACCGCATTAGTCGACGAAAAGGTAGTCAAAGAATGCCCAATTATTAGAATATACATTGACATAATTTTCAATATCACCAAATTCCAATATCCCCAGAAAATATGCACTAGTATTTCATAACAACACAAATCACCCGTTTCACACATACACTGGACCATTTTGTCCACTGTTATTATCCTCAGTTAGTTTGATTGGATAGGCATGTCCATCTCCGTCAAAAAAACGCCTAAAAGTAAATTCGAAAAATGCATGGAGGGGATGAGCTTCGCTATCTAATGTTCCATTACTTTTGTTATCATTTGAATAAAGCTTATCTTCATCTATAGCATCGAAATTGGAGGTATCAGTTGGATGACGAATATGAGGTCGGTATGAAGCTTTTTGATTTCGTATTCCATCAAATTCAATACCTTTGAAAAACGAGTGAACTTTAACTTCTGCGGCACCACTTTTGCCAAGTCTTCGATCAGCAGAAGTGCATAATTTTAAAATCAAGTCTTTTGATTCTTTTGAGAGGTCGTGGCTCGCCGGGAATGTGAGGTAGTCTTCCCACCGAATCACCTATAAGAATTAAAACTGATTCAGCTAGCAAATTAAGGCTACAATTTCGGTTAAAACTAGCACGGAAACACAAGACGAAAGTCCGTAAAAACAGGTTTTCCAAAATAAGTATTACGTCATTTCTCCCAAAAGATTTGTACGTCAACACAAAAATAAGAAAGAAAAATTATGTGGATTGAGATTTATAAGACTCCCACAGATCACCCTGGAAAGGCGATGAATTTGCCATAAAGAACCTCTTCCTTCCAACTTGATATTGCTTCCATATTCTGCCTCCCCAAGAACTATTTCCACATAAACTAATAATTTTAGTTTGGACTAAAACCTTATGGTAGTAACACATCACACGATAAACAGAAGGATAGTAGGACAGACTAAATTACCAAAAAAGAACAGCTACTATACTTAAACAAAAGCTTGGATTGCTATCTTCTATGCCAGCAGGGATTACCTAAAAAAAAAGATTTCTAGGACTTATTACCTTAAAAACAGATTTGTTAGGGAATAATTTCTAATATTTTTTCTGAGTTAAATCCCACCATTACCATCTGCTGTTTCTTATGAAGAAATGATATAAAGATGAATCTAGATAAAGGACTAGGGAAAAACCTGGTCGCGCCAGATTTGCTATAGTGTACGTATGTTATCTTGGCATCGTACTATCTTTTGGCCTCAGTCCTCCCGTAACTATCATTCATCGTGTTTTCATGTTTCAACGAATTAAAAGTGCATTTTTTATGCATTTCCCCCAAAAAACATGCATTTCTTTGTAAAAGTGTCAGCCATCAAGTGTGATGCAACGCTCAAGTGACACCTCGTGATTATTTTGGAGTGATGAAAAATACGTAACACTGCAAACCCCCGGTATTGGTAGGGCTCCAGAGTTTGGCCCTGATCATCCAAAAGGAGATTCAATATTTGGTTCAGACGTGATTAAAAGACTGATTAAGGGCGTCAGCTAATATTGTAAAAAGGAATGAATAAAGAAACAAAATACAGACTTAAAGGGGAATGATAAAACCAATTTAGCATTTAGGTTCCTAGTTTACTTTGGTCAATTCCTCCATTCGCCGTTGTTTCAAATAAAATAACGGCAACATATTTTTCAATAAAATTGATAGCTTGGGATATTCTCGAAAAAAAAAAAACGAGCCTTAATTCTGGTTTTTCAAATGACGTCATGTACTATGTTAGTACATCACATAAGTATATCTTATGACATCATATAAGCATTTTCTTTATAATTGTTATGCATTGCATAAATAAGATTATTGAGTTTCCAGCGCAACAGTTATTTATATAGTATAATATCTGATTTAATAAGATGTGAAATTCAACAGTCTGGACCATCAATTGCGATAACATCAATACGGACAGCTAAAGTAAAGGCCATTGCTAAATTGTCTGAAGTAATCAAAATACAAAAACGTATCAAAAATGAAAATGCAGAGCAAAGACACGAGCGGTTAGAAGATATACAAAAACGAACATTAGAGCGTGTTAAAAATGAAAATGAAGAGCAAAGACACACGCGGCTAGAAGACAAACGACACCAAACAAGTGAGCGAGTCAAAATGAAAATGAAGAGCAGTGAGTCAATGAAAATCAACCTGGACAGCGAGAATCAAAACGTGTCAAAATTGAAAATGATAGCGATGATGACTGGGTTTGGGATTTTGACATAGATAAGGTGATCAATGGCTACCATACCTTTGTAAAAAAAAAAAAGGTTCGGCAATATTTATTTCATAATGACAAAAGATAAGCCGAGGTGTAACGAACCAAACAAATTGAAAATGATAACGATAATGATTGGGTTTTGGATTTTGACATGGATAAGGTCATCAATACTTACCATACCTTTGAAAGTCAAAAATATGGACTGGATAAACCGTTGGAAGAAAAAAAGTTTTTGACCCACCACCTGAACAATTAGAAGAAACAAAGACCGTCGTCAATGCCTTCCATACCTTGTAAAATCAAATACCTGGATTAGATAAATCGTTGGAAGAAAGAAAAATTTTTGTCCCACCACCTGCACAATTAAAAGAAACAAGGTTTCGGCGATACGTCTTTCATAATGACCAAATACAAGCCAAGGCAAAAGTTAAAGGTCCGATGAAAAAAAGTAATTTTACAAAGGCACCATTTCTAAATTAAGGTCCATTTGGGGGTCATGCCATCAAGAAAAGTCTGAAATTGTCTGCGTTTAGAAGACAAGCGACACTGAGAATCTATATATTGAAGCCTGCAGCGTGCCGAGTGCCGGGGCCCGGAACTATATATACATTAGTATTAAAATGTTCAGCATTTCATTGAGACAAAACTGTGTCAAGAAGTGCAGAAAGGAAGTGTTTTTCTAACGACTTGGAAACTTACAATACCTTGTTCGGGGATTTTTACTGCCTGTAGTCCATTTAGGGTTAGCATCACTATTGTAAAAAAGACGAAGAAGAAAAAAAGCAGCAAAAGATCTGAAAGCAAAGATGATTTACTACTGCCGAATATTATCCATTTGCTCCTAACAGACGAAAAATTCCACTAGGCTTTATGTACCGATGAATCAGGAGATCAATTTGAATGCGAAGAGGTATTACGGCTTTCGATCATTCAAATAACAGCAAGAGCGATCATTGGAAATTCCAAAAAGAGGAAAATAAGTATTCTATCAGAAAATATTTGAAACAACAATAAGGTCTGCCAATCCACGGCCTGAGTATAAGTTAGTCAAAAACAAAAACGCAAGAGATGTGCTCAATGCACAAAAAGGTAACAATGGAAACAAGGCTGATAAACGACCGAGTCCGTTGATTTTGAATTAAAATCAAGTAGTTGCAGACATTCAGACATGGTTAATTGTAGAAAAAGCCAAGACAGATAATCCAAGTGAGTGAGAGGCAAAACTGGGATAAGCCCTTTTTAGGACTGTACAAAAATGATCAGATTGATATCATGATAATACGAGACACACATCGTGTTCATTTGTGCTGCGTACTGCATGTAACTACTTTTACATGCACCATTTACAGACGATGATAAACTATATTAACGAATTTTAGAGCTAATTACAGCGCTACATCATTCCTAATTTTTTCACGATTTAAAAAAAAAAATCCATAGAATTAAATCTCGTCTTTTTACGATATCTTTCCCATGTCAACCATAAGAGTGCATTTGCTGCTGATCATAACTCCAAATTCAAAGAAATATATTCAGCCATACACATGTCAAACAGCTAAAATTATGCACGAAAAATCCTAATAGTTCAAAAAGGGCTTAAGTCAGTGTTCACACATTTGCATACGATCACAACGCGTGGAGTAAAGATATCAGTGCATTGATGAAATTATTTTATATAGTGCATCGGCAGAGACAGGTGAGCAGTTGCTGAAGTACTCGAAAACGATTAGATTTCCTATTGCAGCGGCAATGAAACAACACTAGTTTTCCACAACAGTCAACGTTTTAAGTGTGTTGGTTAAACTTTTTTTTATATTCTTATCCTGTTTTTAACTCCAAATTTGAATTCGGCCCTTCAGGGCTTGAGATAGTATTTTTTTTGGAAATAAACATCTTATCTCTTATCTTATCAAATCCAATTGGCTTTGTTTGCTCACATGAAATCAAACAGTTCGTGCTAACGAACTGTAAGTAAGGAGCGACCCGGCTCAATAGTAACCGAAACTCTAAAACAGGAATTTTAATACCCATAGATACATCAATAGAATCAGATTTTTATGCTAATTTCAAATATACAAGTTTCATTAAGTTTAGTTATACCCATCAAAAGTTACGCGCCTGAGATAATTTGCCTTATTTTCGAAAAAAGGGGGAAACACCCCAAAAAGTCATAGAATTTTAATGAAAATCACACCATCAGATTCAGCGTATCAGAAAACCCAACTGCGGAAGTTTCAAGCTCCTATCTGCAAAAATGTGGAATTTTGTATTTTTTTTGTCAGAAGAAAGATCACGGATGCGTGTTTATTTATTTTTTTTTTATTTCCCCAGGGGTGATCGTATCGATCCAGTAGTCCTAGAATATTGTAAGAGGGCTCATTTGAATGGAAACTAAAAGTTCTAGTGCCCTTTTTCAGTGACCAAAAAAATTGGAGGGCAACTTGGCCCCCTCCCATGCTCATTTATTTCCCAAAGTCACCCAATCAAAATTTTGAGATAGCCATTTTGTCCAGCATAATCAAAAATCTAATAAATATGTCTTTGAGGATGACTTAATCCCCACAGTTCCCAGGGGAAGGGCTGGAAGTTATGAACTTTGCCCATTGTTTACATATAGTATTGGTTAATGGGAAGTATAAAGACGTTTCAGGAGAGATTTTTTTCTGATGGGGGGGGGGGGTGTTGGAGGAGGGGGTTACGGGGGAGGATCCTTCTATGGAGGATGTTTCCTTGGGGGAAGGGACACTTCTATGAAGGGGGCGCCGGATTTCCCAGCATTATTTAAAAAAAACGATCAGAAATTAAACCAAAAAGAAACTAGTTTTTTCACCTGAAAGTAAGGAGCAACATTAAAATTAAAACAAACAGAAATTATTATGTATATGAGGGGGTTCGGCCCCTAGTCAATACCTCGCCCTTTTCGCTAAAGTTTTTTTTAGTAGTTTCAAAAAAGCTATCTATTCTAATTAACTGGCCTTTGTGATTCAGGGGTTTGTGACTCGAACAAAATTCGAACTTTAGCGTAAAGAGCAAGGTATCGACTAGGGGGCAAACTCCCTAATATACGTAATAAAACATACGAATATAGAAGTTCGTTACGTAAGTTACGTCAGAACAAAATTTCGAGAAAGCCATTTAGCCAAAAAAGTAAAATTAATATGCAAATTTCGTTTTAATTATTCATGTGTGGTGAACCAAAATCAAAGCTGCATTAATTCAAAAACGTTCAGAAATTAAATAAAAAAAACAAGTTTTTTTTAACTGAAAGTAAGGAGCGACATTAAAACTTAAAACGAACAGAAATTATTCCGTATATGAAAGGGGCCTTCCCCTCCTCAATACCTCGCTTTTTACGCTAAAGTTTGAATTTATCACACAACTTTATTTTGTAAAACAATAAAAAACTTTAGCGTAGAGAGCGAGGTATTGAGGAGGGGACAGCTCCTTTTATATACAGAATAATTTCTGTTCGTTTTAAGTTTTAATGTCACTCCTTACTTTCAGTTAAAAAAACTTGTTTTTTTTTTATTTAATTATACTCAAAACGTTATAATCATTGCTTTCTAATTATTATTATATAATTGTAAAGAATTACACAAATAATTGTTATAATTATATATTTTTTCGCAGTTTAAAAGATCCGGAAATCTATGATTATAAGCGAATACGAGATTTTAGTCGCCCTTGCCCAGGAGCCTGTGTCTCGATAGTGGCTTTTCGGAACTCAATACCACGTCTTCCGATAATTAGTAGCTTATTGAAGTTTGTATGCAATTAACAAAGAAGCTTAAGACACAGCAAGGAGAAAAAAGCAGAAAAAGGGCTGTGATGTTCGTTTCAACGGGTATCTGAGCATACCTGTAACTAGATTCATTGTTTGCGTTACTAGTGAAAAAAAAAGGTCAAGAAAAAAGGAGTAAATAAAACAAGAAGTAACTAGAAGAACAAGAACGAGCATAGGAGAACTTCTAGCCTATGTATCCTTGATTACTTGTAGAGTTCCTTTACTTACTTTCATTTGAGTTTCAGCAGGCGTATTTGCCATGAAAGGCGGATGCCCTACTATCATTTCATAAAGGATTACACCAACACTCCACCAATCACAGCTCTGAGTATATCCCGTTCTTAAAAGGACTTCTGGTGCAATGTAATTAGGTGTTCCCACTAGAGAATGAGCCAAACACCGTTGGTGTTGACGTCTTTTGCGTCTTTCCAATGGTTTCAGTATTGTTGGCTGTCCAGTGAGGCAAGGCACATTATCCGTGTGAGGCTCGTTACACCGACACTGAATTCCCCAATCTTCACCAGGATCCATTGAATCTTGCCGACTGTGATCACCTACAAATTAGGAAGATCTAGTTAAGTTGCATATTTTTCAAATAATACGGGAAAAATACATTCTCTGGTGATATTTTTATGAAAAGACACATTTTGTTTTCGCCATATTTAGTCAGGAGAAACCACAGTTCATATAATTATCCAGTAAGCTTATCGCAGATCATTTCTGGTCTTCGTTCTCGGTGCGAACAAAAAGCTCCTCCCACTTATTTCTGCATTAGCGGGAATGCGGGTTAGTCTGTTTCCGATTGTTTCCAACAAAGTGCATTATTCGTAATAGCGGGTTTCCACTTGTTTCCGATTAGATCACAGTCTGACTTGTCTACCCGTGAAAAGATCTGACTTCGCTTATGTTTATATCTGCAAAAACGTTCTCCGGAGCACTCGCACCCCGGTCCGGGTTTTTATAATGGGTGAGATAGAGAATGATCATACTGGATAATTATATGAACTGTGGGAGAAACGTTCAAAACAGGGGGTTAATTCCCCATCGGTCTGGTAGGAATGAGACAAATTTTGCAAAAAAACAAACAAACTCAATACCGTATAATACTGAGGTAAATAATATCTCCATGTTTTATTTTTTTTTTCAAATATGTTCATTTCTTTCTGTCTATTACCGTTGATTAGTGTCTTTGAAAAGACTACAACAACAGAAGGGGAGACTAACAGAAGACAGGGGAGGAGCTCACAAAACAATTTTAAGGAAGGGGGAGTAGGGCTAAAACGTAGTTCTGCTACAAAAGCTATCGTGTTCAGAAATTTCAAGCTCTTTTTATATTTTTGGTCTACAGAATGGAAGGGGGGAGGAGTCAGGCTCCCCTTTTATAAAGGGGTCCTTGAAAGAGAGTTGGCGCAGCCAGTCAAATTAGCAGGAATAAATACAGAAAATGTGTTTTACTATCAATCAAGGTGAGGTATTGATTATAAACGCAAGTTTTTTCTTATATTTTCCAGATTTTAGTCAAACTCTGGAATAATTGAAAATTTTTAGAAATAAATAATGATGAATATACCACCGCGTTCAGTGTAAAAAAAAAACAAAAAAACATTGCCTATGCCAATTTTTTGTATTTCTATTACCTTTTTTGTCTTTTATGAATTATAAATGTTAGGTGTCAATCGATAATATACCTTATTAGTGAAACCGTCAAACTAATCATTATAAAGAATGGTAAGTAGAGGAACGACTGTAACCAAAAATCTAAAAATTAGAAATTTTATAACATTGTATAAGTCAAGAAAAATTCACCTTTTATTCTGAATCAATGTGTAAAAAACTCATTTAGTTTGAAGATACCCATCAAATGTTGTTAGCCATAGACAATTTCCAAACTTAGAAAAAAGAGGGACAAACACCCCCAAAAAGGTCTCTGAAAATCATACCATGAACCTCAACATATCTGAGAACTTAAGACCAGAAGTTTCAAACCACTTTCTCAAAAATCTGGAATTTATTTTTGAAAAAAAAACAAAGAATCGCAAAGAAGAGAAACACGAGGACAATACAAGCAAGCGAAAAACAGAAACTGACAAACAAAAGAAAAAAGGGAAAAAAAGAATGCACCAGAATGGAAAAGAATGAACAAACCCCAACAGATATCATCCCCTTGGAGGGTTATAAGAAACTTTTCACTGTACCCAATATTCCCAAATTGAGTGACAAATTGAAAAGAATCCTAAATAAATATAACCTTAATCTCACCTTAAAAAATTCAAATACAATCCCGAGCTTTTTCAACAGCAGCAAAGATAAAATCAGCCCCATTCTGGGTAGTGGTGTTTATAGAATTCCGTATTCTTGTGGCTGTTTTTATGTTGGTAGAACCCAACAGCAATTAGGGGAGAGGTTATCCTATCACAGGTCCTCAATCAACAAAGCCATGGGGCTACATCAAAGGCCTGAGGCTTTTGACTCCGCCTTAGCTCAACATGTCTATGACAACCCACACCACTTCATTTTATTTGGTAATACCTCAGTTATTGCCCCTGTTAAAGGGTTCATGCAAGTTTTCAGGGAGACAGTTGAAATAAAAAAACACATTCACCTAAAGGTCACCCTCAATAGAGACACTAGAGAAACTTTTCTATGCCCCATTTATGATAAACTTATTAATTCCGATCGTTTTTATATCCGTGTAAAAAACTAGTATTTCGCAATCTAATAGAGTTTCTGATATTCTACCTGGCAAGCGATTCGGCTTTAAGAATGCTTTACTTAAAATGAAATTGTGAAATGCCATTCAGTATTGTATTCTTTATTCACTTCGAAAGGGTCTTTATTTTAGTTTCAGTGTATATTTTGAGGTTTGATTTTATATTGCCCTTGATGCACTTTTTTTTATTATTCTGCACTGAGGACGGTTGAGCGGAGGTCTCAAACCAAACAGAGCGGAGGTCTCAAAGCATTGTTCTTAGAAAAATTTGATTTTAGCGTAAAGATTTTTGATCGATGGGTGCGGAAGCCTCCTTATATGTAGGATAATTCCTTCTTATTATAAAGAGGAAACATAAATATATGTAACCTTCCATTCTCACATAGATTGTTCCACAAAAGTTAAACGGTGGCGCGAAGAAGGGCAAGTTGACGGGGCGGCAGCACCCCTTGTGTTTAGGATAATCTTGGCTTCGATATTAACAGAAACTGATTACTAAAACAACGGAAAAAAAGTAAAGCGTAATACTATAACTTAAGAAGTTTTCCTATATGAGAGGAGCTGTCAAGCTCTAAGCATTTTAGAATTTAGCAAATATAGCCAGTTGACTGATGCCAGTGCTTTATTTATAGATTATCTTTCAAAACAGTAGAACTGAGATTTTTAAGTTAAAAGCAAATACAACTAAATGACTTGCTTCATTCTCGAAAGTTTGAGACAAAAGTCAGAATAACGTAAAAAGCGGAAGGTTAAGGTAGAGGGAAAAATTAGCCTTAACTAAATTAAATAACACATCAAACAAAACGAAACTTTGATACCAATAGATACATCAAAAGAATCAGATTTTTATGGAGATTTCAAATATACAAGTTTCATCAAGTTTAGTCTTACCCATCAAAAGTTACGTGCCTGAGAAAATTTGCCTTATTTTTGAAAAAAGAAGAAAAAGCCCCTAAAAGTCATAGCACTTTAATGAAACTCACACCATCAGATTCAGCGTATCAGAGAACACTACTGTATAAATTTCAAGCTCCTATGTGCAATGTGGAATTCTGTATTTTTTGACAGAAGAAAGATCACGGATGCGTGTGTTTTTTTTTCAGGGGTGGATAGTATCAATCCAGTAGTCCTAGAATACCGGTAGAGGGCTCATGCTCATTTGAATGGAAATTAAAAGTTTTAGTGCCCTTTTTAAGTGACCAAAAAAATGGAGGGCAACTCAGCCCCCTCCCAAGCTAATTTTTTTTTACCAAAGTCACCGAATCAAAATTTTGAGACAGCCATTTTGTTCAGCTTAGTCGAAAATCTAATAAATATGTCTTTGAAGATGACTTAAATCCCCCACAGTTCATGGGGGAAGGGCTGCAAATCATAAACTTTGCCCATTGTTTACACATAGCATTGGTTATTGGGAAGTATACAGACGTTTTCAGGAGGGATTTTTTCTGGTGGTGGTGGGGGGGGGGGTCGGAAAGGGGGTTACGGGGGAAAATATTTCCATGGAGGATGTTTCCTTGAGGGAAAGGACTTTTCTATGAAGGGGGCGCCAGATTTCCCAGCATTATTTGAAAAACGATCAGAAATTAAATGAAAAAACAAGTTTTTTTCAACTGAAAGTAAGGAGCAACATTAAAACTTAAAAAGAACATAAATTATTACCTATATGAAGGGGCTCGCCCCATGTCAATACCTTGCTCTTTTTTAGTACTTTTAAAAGAGCTATCTATTCTAATTAACCGATCTTTGTGATTTAGGGGTTTGTGATTCGAACACAATTCGAACTTTAGTGTAAAGGGCGAGGTATAGACTAGGGGGCGAACTCCCTAATATACGTAATAAAAACTTAACGAATATAGAAGTTCGATTCGTAAGTTAATTCGCAAGTTACGTCAGAACAAAATTTCGAGAAAGCCATTTAGCCGAAAAAAAAAGTAAAATTAATATGTAAATTTTGTTTCAATTATTCATGTACGGTGAGCCAAAATCAAAGCTGCATTAATTCAAAAACGTTCAGAAACATAAAAAAAAACAAGTTTTTTTTTTAACTGGAAGTAAGGAGCGACATTAAAACTTAAAAGGAACAGAAATTATTCCGTATATGAAAGGGGCTGTCCCATCCTCAACACCTCGCTCTTTACGCTAAAGTTTGACTCTGTCTCAAAACTTTATTTTTTAAAACAATAAAAAACTTTAGCGTAAAGAGCGAGGCGTTGAGGAGGGGTCAGCCCCTTTCATATATGGAATAATTTCTGTTCGTTTTTAGTTTTAATGTTACTCCTTACTTTCAGTTAAAAAAACTTGTTTTTTTTAAATTTAATTTTCCCTCAGAAAGTAGAGCAAATTTAGAAAATTGAAGTGAAGATAAATTTGCTTATTTAAGATATAAACTAACTACAAACAGAGATTACTACGAATGAAGAAGTGAAACCCAACCATAAAGATATTGTGATGGACTTGAACTCTTAGTTTAAAGGGACACAATAGCCACATAGAAGTACGGCGTTGTCACCTCCTCCTCTAATTTTCCGGATGGCAACTGTTACTTCATTTTGGAAAAACAATTATTTACGATAGTTTTCCTCATTTTTCACAAAAAAACTATGTAATGCTCAAAATAGTCAAGTTTCATAGAAATAAAGCTTTCCAGCATAAATTACAACGTGGTAATCAGTCTTAGCGCAACTAGGTTGAGATTGAGATACAGCAAAACCAACCAAAAAAAAAGGGGGGGGGGGAATAAAACATGAAAACTATTTTCAAATAATTTTAAAGAAAAATGAAGAGCGGTATTAGAACCTGAAACAAAAAGAAATAGTAATATCATCAGTCAAACCTGAAGTTCAAATTAGTTAATAAAATGAAGCTACAAACGTGCAGGAATTGTCACAAATAAGAAAACACAACAACAAGAAAAAAAGTTTCCCTGTCATTTTATTAGATTTTGTACTTTACAAAAGCAAAACCAGAAACTTACAGTGAGATAATGGGAAATTAATTAATACATTACGAACTTTATTTTGCAAAAAATCACGTATTTTTCATCCTTTTTAAGGAGAAAAAGAACTAGAATTGAAAGTAAATACTATCTCTGGGGTAGCATAGCTTACCTTGTTTAAGATAATATTTTGAATTGTGAGTCCAACGGAACCCTGTACAGAGACCAAAGTCAGTGAGTTTTATGTGACCGTCTTTATCAATTAGAATGTTGTCTGGTTTAATATCTCGATGAATAAAACCCATCTTGTGTACACTCTCCACGGCACAAACTATCTCCGCTACATAAAACCTGAAATTTCAATAAAGTAATAAAAACACAAATAGTACCCTTCAAAAATGAGTGAGGGCTCCTATTAGATTACCTCGCAATATGGAAACACATAAATTTCAATGGCAAACTCAAGATTTTTACATTTTTGAAAAAAAAGATTCTACTTTGTAAATTTCTCCTTATAAATGACACGAAGTTTAGAAAATTAGGATTTGATTGGTTGACAGTAAAATGAGCTCCAGAAAGCAAAGACAGCAAACAATTTTTACATACCAACATCCAAAAGCAAGGTCTACTTTGTTTAGCCTTTTAACCTAACAGCGTTGAAGAAGTAATATTAAATACTATTTAAAAATAAAAGCGCCGAAACACGACATTGTGATATACTTATTACGACATTGCGCAGTAAATTTGTCTGTTAAATTTTTTCAGGAAACGCCCAATTCAGACTCGTTGCCAATTAAGATGATAACTGACAACATTACTCAGACACGAATTTACAAAATGCGGAAAGGAGAAGAGAGGGGGCAGTCACTCTACCCACAAAATATCAATAAAAAAACTGTTATAAGTTTCCATATATTTTTCAAATACAGCCCTGTTTCATATACTTCCTGAAACCTTGGGATCTTGTGAAATAAATTCCAGCATACCTACCTGCAGGCACTTTTTTGTTCTATTTTCATACCTAATTTACTCAAATGACATCACCTTGTGGATATTAGTTTCGTAAAGAAGCTGCGAGATACGGAAGCAGAACACTTTGACGCTTTTTCCATAATATTAATTAAAAAAACTTTTTCCATAAAATAAGTTTTTCAAAGAAAAGTAAAGAACTCCATTAAACAAAAAATGAGCAAAATTAAAATCAAATAATCTACCAAGCGTGAAACTACCGCAAATCAGCATCGATAAAGAGATGAAACCCAAAACGAACAGAAATTACAATAAATAACCGAGTCAAACTCAAAACGAACAGAAATTTACATAAGTTGGGCTCAAAACCCCTATGCCTTCCCAAGGCCAGAGCATAATTTGCAATTTACTGAAAAAAATATAAATGTTTTTACTTATATAACTTTAATAAATAGAATAATATTAACATTTTGATTACTAAATATCAGTATATGTATATTAAACTGACAATGCACATTCATTTGTATTTTTCAGTAAAGTGCAAATTTTGTTCTGGCCTTGGGAAGGGATAGGGGTTTTGCGCCCAACTCATGTTAATTTCTGCTCGTTTTGAGTTTGACTCGGTTATTTATTGTAATTTCTGTTGGTTTTGGGTTTCATTTATTTATCGATGCTGATTTGTGGCAGTTTCACGGTTGGTAGATTATTTGATTTTATTTTTACTCATTTTTTGTTTAATGGAGTTCTTTACTTTTCTTTGAAAAACTTATTTTGTGAAAAAAGCTTTTTTTAATTAATTTCTGTTCGTTTTATATTGACATAGTCTTTTCAGGGAAAAAGAAAATAATACTTTAAATATTTTTCGTTTTTTAAGGCTTTATAGTTTGGCCTGCTATTTGTATGCTGGAGAAAAATTTTCTGCAATTTTTAACAACATACACCCTTTTAAAAATCTGGACACAAATAGTACTGTTTAATTTAGTTTCATACCTCCTCTAATTGACCTGAAATGGAAAACTTGATACCATTCGCAAAAAAATATGTTTACTTTCTTTGATAGCTTGGATACACTAACGCTATTTTGATTTGGTTAAATTTTTAGAGCAGAAGTAATACCCTCAGTCGTTCTTGGGATACTGCTGAGATGCCTTATTGGGAATTAGCATTATCACAGTGCATTTTGATTTAATCTTAAGGCAACATTCAGTTTTTAAACATAATGGGCAAATGGGAGGGTGGGAGTGGAAGGGGGATTAGTTGCCCTTCAATCACTTTCGACTATTAAAAAGGACATCAGCCCTTTCTATTTTCAATCGAATGAGCCCTTTTCGAAGTTCCCACGAAAACTCCTTCGATACGAAGTGCCCTGGTCTAAACAACAACAACAACAAAAAATATCACTAATCACTTTCGTCCATTAAAAAGGGTACTAGCCCTTTGGATTTCAAATCGAAAGAGCCTTTTTTCAAGTTTCTACGACTGTGGGGGGAGTGTCCTGCTCAAAGGTATAATTTCCTGAACTTTGAACTGCGTGGAACAAAATGACTATCTCAAAATCTTTATTGGATGTGTTTGGGAAAACGGTGGGCGTGAGAGGGGCGTTAGTCGCTCTCCAATCACTTTCAACTATTAAAAAGGGCACTAGACCTTTCAATTTCCAATTGAATGAGCCCTTTTGGAGTTTCTACGCTTTAGATAAAAACCTTATACGCCCCAAGGGCATAATTTACAACCCTTGCCATGAGGGCTGGGGGGGGGGTTGTCATCCTCAAAGACCTAATTTCTAGAACTTAAAACTACGTTGAATAAAATGGCTATCTTAAAGTTTTGATTAGATGTGTTTAGGGAAAAGGTGGGCGTGAGAGGTGGGTTAGTTGCCCACTAATCCCTTTCGACTATTAAAAAGGGCACTAGCCCTTTGAGCCTTTTTTAAAGTTTCTACGACATCACCTTCTATAAAAAACCTTAATTGCCCCAGGGCATAGCTTACAACCCTTGCCCTAAGGGCTGTGGGGGACTGTCCTCAAGAACATAATTTCTATCTGGAAATCACCTACGCTGAACAAAATGGCTATCTCAAAATTTTGATTGGATTTGTTTCGGGAAATGGTGGGCGTAGAAGGGGTATTAGTCGCCTGCCCCCAGGACATAACTAACAACCCTTGCACAGAGGGCTCTGAGGGGGTTATCTTCCTAAAAGACCTAATTTCCAGAACGTTCAACTACGTTGAACCAAATGGATATCTTAAAATTTTGATTGGATGTGTTTTGGAAAATGGTGGGCGTGAGAGGGGCGTTAGTCGCTATCCAATCACTTTCAACTATTAAAATAGGCAATAGCCCTTTCAATTTCCAATTGAATGAGCCCTTTTGAAGTTTCCAAGACAACGCTTTCAATAAGAACTTTATATGCCCCAGGGAATAACTTACAACCCTTGCACTGAGGGCTCTGAACGGTTATCATCCTAAAAGACAAAATTTCTAGAACTTTCAACTACGTTGAACGAAATGGATATCTCAAAATTTTAATTCGATGTGTTTTGGAAAATGGTGGGCGTGAGAGAGGCGTTAGTCGCTATCCAATCAATTTCAACTATTAAAAAAGGCACTAGCTCTTTCAATTTCCAATTGAATGAGCCCTTTTGAAGTTTCTACGACAACGCTTTCAATCAAAACTTTATATGTCCCAGGGCATAACTTACAATCCTTGCCCCGAGGGCGGTGGGGAGAGGGGTTGTCATCCTTAAAGACCTAATTTTCAAAACTTTAAACTACGTTGAATAAAATGGCTATCTAAAAATTTTGATTGGATGGAATGATGGGCTTGGGGGAATGATGGGCGTGGGGGGAGGGGGGCTAGTTGCCGTCCAATCACTTTCGACTATTAAAAAGGGCACTAGCCTTTGAATTTCCAATCGAATGAGCCCCTTTTGAAGTTTCTACGACAAAGCCTTCTATAAAAACCCTATATGCTCCAGGGCATAACTTGAAACCCTTGCCCTGAGGGTTGTGGGGGAGTGTCCTCCTCAAAAATATATTTTCTATCTAGAAATCAACTACGCTGAGCAAAATGGTTATCTCAAAATTTTTCTTGGATGTGTTTGGGGGAATGATGGGCGTGGGGGGGGGGGGGCTTTTGGCTAGTTGCCCTTCAATCACTTTCGACTATTAAAAAGGGCACTAGCCCTTTGAATTTCCAATCGAATGAGCCTGTTTTGAAGTTTCTACGACAACACCTTCTTTAATAATCTTATATGCCCCAAGGGCATAACTTAAAACCCTTGCCCTGAGGGCTCTGGGGGAGTGTCCTCCTCAAAAACATATTTTCTATCTGGAAATCAACTACGCTGAACAAAATGGCTATCTCAAAATTTTGATTGGATGCGTTTTGGGAAATGATGGGCGTGGGGGTGGGGCTACCTGCCCTCCAATCACTTTCAACTATTAAAAAGGGCACTAGCCCTTTGAATTTCCAATCGAATGAGCCCCTTTTGAAGTTACTACGACAAAGTCTTCTATAAGAACCTTATATGCCCCAAGGGCATAACTTAAAACTCTTGCCCTGAGGGCTCTGGGAGAGTGTCCTCCTCAAAAACATATTTTCGATCTGGAAATCAACTACGCTGAACAAAATGGCTATCTCAAAACTTTGATTGGATGTGTTTGGGGAAATGATGGGCGTGGGGGGGGGGCTAGTTGCCCTCCAATTACTTTCAACTATTAAAAAGGGCACTAACCCTTTGAGTTTACAATCGAATGAGCCTTTTTTGAAGTTTCTACGACAACGGGTTCTATAAAAAACCTTATATGCCCCCAGGGCATAACTTAAAACCCCTGCCCTGAGGGTTGTGGGGGAGTGTTCTCCTCAAAAACATATTTTCTATATGGAAATCAGCTACACTGAACAAAATGGCTATCTCAAAATTTTGTGTGTTGGGGGAATGATGAGCGTGGGGGGGGGGGGGCTAGTTGCCCTCCAATCACTTTCGACTATTAAAAAGGGTACTAGCCCTTCGAATTTCCAATCGAATGAGCCTGTTTTGACGTTTCTACGACAACGCCTTCTATAAAAACCTTATATGCCCCCAGGGCATAACTCAAAACCCTTGTCCCGAGGGTTGTGGGGGGTGTCCTCCTCAAAAAAATATTTTCTATCTGGAAATCAACTACGGTGAACAAAATGGCAATCTCAAATTTTTGATTGGATGTGTTTGGGGGAATTATGGGCGTGGGGGGGGGGGGCTAGTCACCCTCCAATTACTTTCGACTATTAAAAAGGGCACTACAATTCTCAATTTCCAATCGAATGAGCCCCTTTTGAAGTTTCTAAAACGACCCCTTCCAAATGAAGTGCCCTGCTCTAAAGGAAAAAATAATATATAGTATATTGTGCCAACATCGTTCTTATATGCCCTCAGGGCACAACTTAAAACCCTTGCCCCGAGGGTTGTGGGGGAGTGTCCTCCACAAAAACATGTTTCTATCTGGAAATCAACTACGCTGAACAAAACGGCTATCTCAAAATTTCGATTGGATGTGTTTGGGGGGATGATGGGTGGGGGGGGGCTAGTTGCCCTCCAATCACTTTCGACTATTAAAATGGGGCACTAGTCACTCCAATTTCCAATCGAATGAGCCCATTTCGAAGTTCCTACGACAACTCCTTCGACACGAAGTGCCCGGGTATGAAAAAAAAAAAAAAAAAAAAAAAAAAAAAAAAAAAAAAAAAAAAAAAAAAAAAAAAAAACATTGTGCCCACATCGTTCTTTACTTAGGCAGCGCCAGCGCGCTGCATATGATTGCGACCTAGATTATGCAGACGACGTACAATTTTGATTGTTGTTAGAAGTGGTTCTAAAGGAGCGATGTCGAACATTTATGTCCTTGAAACCAACTCGGCTGTCTTACCAATATGTTGTAGGAAAAAGCAAGATAATTTCTTGAATAGCTTTCATGGCATTGCAGATCGACAACTTAATCCTTTCTACACATTACTAACAGAGCTGTAATTTATATATATATATATATATATATATATATATATATATATATATATATATATATATATATATATATATATATAATTTTAACATTTTGATTACTAAATATCAGTATATGTATATTAAACTGACAATAGACATTCATTTGTATTTTTTGAGTAAAGTGCAAATTTTGTTCTGGACTTGGGAAGGCATAGGGGTTTTGCGCCAAACTTATGTTAATTTCTGCTCGTTTTGAGTTTGACTCGGTTATTTATTGTAATTTCTGTTCGTTTTGGGCTTCATTTATTTATCGATGCTGATTTGTGGTAGTTTCGAGCTTGGTAGATTATTTGATTTTATTTTTGCTCATTTTTTGTTTAATGGAGTTCTTTACTTTTCTTTGAAAAACTTATCTTGTGGAAAAAGTTTTTTTTTAATTTAATTTCTGTTCGTTTTATATTGACATAGTCTTTTCAGGGAAAAAGAAAATAACACTTTAAATCTTTTCGTTTTTTAAGACTTTATAGTTTGGCCTGCTATTTGTATGCTGGAGAAAAATTTTCAGCAATTTTTAACAACATACACCCTTTAAAAATCTGGACACAAATAATACTGTTTAACTTAGTTTCATACCTCCTCTAGTTGACCTGAAATAGAAAACTTGACACCATTCGCAAAAAAACTGTTTACTTTCTTTGATAGCTAGGATACACTTACACTATTTTGATTTGGTGAAATTTTAAGAGCAGAAGTAGCTTCAAAAGTTTGAACATAATACCCTCAGTCGTTCTTGGGATACTGCTGAGATGCCTTATTGGTAATTAGCATTATCACAGTACATTTTGATTTAATCTTAAGGCAACATTTAGTTTTTAACCATAATGGGCAAATGAGAGGATGGGAATGGAAGGGGGATTAGTTGCCCTCTAACCAATTTCGACTATTAAAAAGGGCATCAGCCCTTTCTATTTTCAATCGAATGAACCCTTTCGAAGTTCCCACGACAACTCCTTCGATACGAAGTGCCCTGGTCTAAACAACAACAACAACAAAAAATATTACTAATCACTTTCGACTATTAAAAAGGGCACTAGCCCTTTGAATTTCCAATCGAATGAGCTGTTTTTAAAGTTTCTACAACAACGCCTTTTATAAAACCTTATATGCCCCCAGGGCATAACTTAAAACTCTTGCCCTGAGGGCTGTGGCGGAGTATCTTCCTCAAAAACATATTTTCTATCTGTAAATCAACTACGCTCAACAAGATAGCTATCTCAAAATTTTTATTAGATGTGTTTGGGGGAATGATGGGCGTGGGGGGGGGGCTAGTTGCCCTCCAATCACTTTCGACTATTAAAAAGGGCACTAGCCCTTTGAATTTCCAATCGAATGAGCTGTTTTTAAAGTTTCTACAACAACGCCTTCTATAAAAACATTATATGCCCCCTGGGCATAACTTAAAACCCTTACCCTGAGGATTGTGGGGGAGTGTCCTCCTCAAAAACATGTTTTCTATCTGTAAATCAAGTACGCCGAACAAAATGGCTATCTCAAAATTTTGATTGGATGTGTTTGGGGAATGATGGGCGTGGGGGGGGGGGTAGTTGCCCTCCAATCACTTTCGACTATTAAGAAGGGTACTAGCCCTTTGAGTTTCTAATCGAATGAGCCTGTTTTGAAGTTTCTACGACAACGCCTTCTATAAAGACCTTATATGCCCCCAGGGCATAACTTAAAACCCTTGCCTTGAGGGTTGTGGGGGAGTGTCCTTCTCAAAAACATATTTTCTATCTGGAAATGAACTAGCCTACGCTAAAAAAATGGCTATCTCAAATTTTGATTGGATATGTTTGAGTGAATGATGGACGTGGGGGGGGGGGGCTAGTTGCCCTCCCATCACTTTCGACTATTAGAAAGGGCACTAGCCCTTTGAATTTCCAATCAAATGAGCCCCTTTTGAAGTTTCTATGACAACGCCTTCTATAAAAGCTTTATATACCTCAGGACATAACTTAAAACCCTTGCCCTGAGGGTTATTGGGGGGTGTCCTCCTCAAAAACATATTTTCTATCTGGAAATCAAGTACGCCGAACAAAATGGCTATCTCAAAATTTTGATTGGATGTGTTTGGGGGAATGATGGGTGTGGGGGAGGGGCTAGTACCCCTCCAATCACTTTCAACTATTAAGAAGGGAACTAGCCCTTTGGATTTAAAAACGAGTGAGCCTGTTTTGAAGTTTCTACGGCAACGCCTTCTTATAAAAACCTAATATGCCCCCAGGGCATAACTTAAAACCCTTGCCCTGACGGTTGTGGGGGAGTGTCCTCCTAAAAAACATATTTTCTACCTGGAAATCAACTAGCCTACGCTGAACAAAATGGCTATCTCAAAATTCTGATTGGATGTTTTTGGGAGAATGATGGGCGTGGGGGGCTAGTTGCCCTCCAATCACTGTCAACTATTAAAAAGGGCACTAGCCCTTTGAATTCCAAATCGAATGAGCCTTGTTTGAAGTTTCTACGACAACGCCTTCTATAAAAACCTTACATGCCCCCAGGGCATAACTTAAAACCTTTGCCCTGAGGGTTGGGGGGGGGGTGTGTATCCTCCTCAAAAACATATTTTCTATCTGAAAATCAACTACGCTTAACAAAATGGCTATCTCAAAATTTTGATTGGATGTGCATGGGAGAATGATGGGCGTGGGGCGGGGGGAGGGGGGGCTAGTTGCCCTCCAATCACTTTCGAATATTAAAAAGGGCACTAGCCCTTTCAATTTCCGATTGAATGAGCCTATTTTGAAGTTTCTACGACAACGCCTTCTATAAAAACCTTATATACCCCCAGGGCATAAATTAAAACCCTTGCCCTGAGGGTAGTGGGGGAGTGTCCTCCCCAAAAACACATTTTCTATCTGGAAATCAACTACGCTGAACAAAATAGCTATCTCACAATTTGATTGGATGTGTTTGGGTTAAGGATGGGCGTTAGGGGGGGGGCTAGTTGCCCTCCAATCACTTTTGACTATTAAAAAGGGCACTAGAACTCTCGATTTCCAATCGAATTAACCCCTTTTGAAGTCTCTACGACGACCCCTTCTATATGAAGTGCCCTGCTTTATTCATCTTATATGTCCTCAGGGCATAACTTAAAACCCTTGCCCTGAGGGTTGTGGGGGAGTGTCCTCCCCAAAAACACATTTTCTATCTGGAAATCAACTACGCTGAACAAAATAGCTATCTCACAATTTTGATTGGATGTGTTTGGGGGAAGGATGGGCGTTAGGGGGGGGGCTAGTTGCCCTCCAATCACTTTCGACTATTAAAAAGGGCACTAGCCGCTCCGATTTCCAATCGAATGAGCCCCTTTCGAAGTTTCTACGACAACTCCTTCGATACGAAGTGTCCGGGTATGGAGAAAAAAAAAAAAAAAAAAAAAAAACTCATCGTGCCCAGATCGTTCTTTACTTAGGCAGCGCTAGCGCGCTGCCTATGATTATAACGGGAATAGAAGCAGAAGCTAAATATTCTAACTCAGGAAAAGGATATATATTCACAAAAAATTCACGCTCTTCTCTGGATCTGGTTGTAACCAGTTTGTCCTTGCGGGATTTGTGGTTGCAAGAAGAAGGAAACAACTGATTCAACACGTGCTTCAACCAAGTCAATTTTTTAGGTTTTTAGTACAAATTTTCTAGGACTCATGTAGAAAATTTTTAGACGTACTTTTTCGTTGTGTAGAACTCGATGTCAACAGTTTGAATAAAAAATAAAAGAAAAAAAGTGTAAAAAACAATGACTATTTCATCTTTGCAGGTAAACAAATTGAAATAATTCAGAGAGAGAACAGCCCCAGGAACAAATAAGATTAACACCGAGAGCTGCCAAAATGCACCTGACCTGAATATTAACACATACACCCAAATTTCACACAAAGAGAGGATAATGAGATAGGAACAAAAGCAAGAATCTAAAGAAATAAAAAGTTAAAGAGTTTACCTTGCTAGGTCTTCTGGGAAAATACCCAGCTTGATAAGTAAAGACATTAGATCACCTCCCGGTATGTAATCCATCACAAAATATAGGTTTTCTTTATCCTGAAAGTAAAGTCTAAGTAAAGATAATGTGTTGATAATTCTTTGCGTACATGACAAAAGGATCTATGCCACAGCAGCTTTACTTAAGATAAACAACTAATATAAAAGTTCCTAATACATCATAACATTTTGTTTAATTTTCCCGCCTTTAATGTTATTAAAAAGAAGTTTTTTGAAAAAAAAAGTAAATGTCATATTAAACTTGATACCAGTAGAAATAAATTCCTATAATAGTTCAAATTCGAAACGAGCAGAATTACTATTAATGAATATGAATATTTCAGATACGCCCTTCTGACAACCGAGATGCATAAAGTATCTTTGGAATGAAAATTCTGACCCTTCAAAAAATATTGCTGCTTCTGAAATACTGCAGATATACCCTTTTAATAACCTGGATGAACATAGTGTCTTTTGATTTATTTAGAAATCCACCTCAGCATTTCCTGAAGCTTCAAGCACTGTTTACTATGCCCTGAAAGTTTCAACATAATGCCCTCAGCCATTCCTGAGATATTGCTGACGCGCCCTTTTCACAATCAGCATGCACATACTGCGTTTTGACTTTGTTCCACATCCCCCCTAACATTCCCTGAAAGCAGACACAAATAGATGTAGTACCAGTTGCATGCAGTAGTACTTGCAGCAGTAGTAGTAGTGGACCTGAAATTTTCAAGTTAATACCCTTACCCGTTTCTAAGACATTGCAGGTAACATTTCAATAGCCATTTTGATAACTTGGATGCAGATAGGGTCTTTTGATTTAGTTCAGCATACCCCTCAACATCCCCCCAAAGTTTCACGTCAATACCCTTAGTCTTTTCGAACACACCCAGGATCAAAGTTTTCCCCTGCATAAATCCTGAATGGATTTTTGGACAAATTGGATTTATAGACAACACGGATTATGACAAAAAAAAAAAAAAAAAAAAAAAAAAAAAGACAAATTAGATAACTTATAACCCTGAAGGCATAGCTAATAGACGTTGTGACTATTTTGACACGAACTTTTGAATAACATCATACACATAGTATGTTTATACTATGCCTTCTCATGACCCCATGCGTTCCCAAGACCAGAACACAATTTGCGCTTTACTAAAAAAAACAAAAAAACAAACAAACAAAAAACAACAAACAAATGACCATGGGTTGTCAGTTTAATTGATATATACTGACATTTGTTCCTTAAGGTTTTGATAATTTTTTATTTATGAAAGTAAGAAAGATGAAAACATTTCAAACGTATTTTGTTTTCAGTAAAGTGCAAATTACGTTCTGATCTTGAGAAGGCATTGAGGTTATCAGCCTTACTCATGTTAATTTTTGCTGGTTAGGGTTTGACTCGCCTATCTATTGTAATTTCTGTTCGTTTTGAGTTTCATTTGTTTATAGATAGTGATTTGTGGTAGTTTTACGCTTGGAAGATTATTTGACTTAATTTTTACTCATTCTTGGCTTACTGGAGCTTTTTACTTTCCTTTGAAAAACTTATCGCGTGGAAAGTTTTCTAAATTAATTTCTGTTCGTTTTTTATTGACATAGTCTATTTCATGGAAAACATAATATTGTATATCTTTTCAGTTTTTTTTTCTATAAGAATCCATAGTATGGGTTGCTATTTGTATGTTGGAAAAACTTTTTCAACAATTTTAATCCTGACACAAACAGTATAATTTTCAATTTAATTTTATAGCTCCAGATTCCAGAACTTGCAACTACGCTGAACAAAATGGCTATCTAAAAATTTTGATCAAATGTGTTTTGGGAATTGATTGGCGTGGGGGAGGGGCTTGTTTCCCTCCAACCACTTTTGACTAATAAAAAAGGCACTAGTCCTTTCAATTTCCAATGGAATGAACCTTTTTCGAAGCTTCTGCGACAAGAAATGGCCATCTCAAAATTCCTATCAAATGCATTTCGAGGGAATATGGGATAGAGGGGGGGGGGTAAAACTCTCTGATCACTCTGAATTTTACATAGGGCACTACAACTTCTAATTATCAATCCAATGATCCCCCTCCGAAGTTTATACGATCACCCTTTCTATATGTACCTTATATGCCCCCAGGGGGGGGGGGGTCGTCGTCAAAGACATAATTTCCGGACCTTTAAATTACTTTGAACAAATTGGCTATTTAAAAATTTTTATTAGATGTGTTTGGGGAAATTATGGGCGTGAGAGGGCAGTTTGTTGCCATCCAATCACTTTCGAGCATAAAAAATGGCACTAGCCCTTTCAACTTCTAATCGAATGAGCTGTTTTAGAAATTTTTACGACAGCAAATGAAAATCTAAAAATTTCTATTAGATGCATTTCGGGGAAATGCGAGGTGTGTGTGTAGGGGGGGGGGGAGAGATAACCACCCTCCGATCACTCTGAATCTTAAAAAGGGCACTAGAAGTTCTGATTATTCTGATTACCAATCCAAGGAGCTCCCTCCAAAGTTTATACGATCATCCGTTCTATATATACCTTATATGAACCCAGGGCATAACTTACAACCCTTGCCCTGAAGGCTGGGGGGGGTATCATCCTCAAAGACATAATTTCCGGACCTTTCTTTTGATTGAATGTGTTTTTTGGGAAAATAGTGGGCGTGGGAGGGGGTTAGTTGCCCTCCAATCACTTTTGACTATTAAAAAGGGCACTAGCCCTTTCAATTTCCAATTGAATGAGCTCTTTTCGAAGTTTCTAAGACAGCAAATGACCATCTAAAAATTTCTATCAGATGTATTATACAACTCTGGGGAGTTGTTATCTTCAAAGACATAATAACCGGACCTTTCAACTATGTTGAACAAAATGGCTATCTCAAAATTTTGATTGGATGTGTTTGGTGAAATGGTCGGCGTGGGAGTTAAATGCCCTACAATCACTTTTGACTATTCAAAAGGGCACTAGCCCTTTCAATTTCCAATCGAATGAGCTCTTTTCGAAGTTTCTAAGACAGCAAATGACCATCTAAAAATTTCTATCAGATGTATCTCGGGAAAACCCGAGGTGTGGGGGAGGGTATTCACCCTCCGATCACTCTGAATCTTAAAAAGGGCACTAGAACTTCTGATTACCAATACGACGAGCCCCCCACCCCCCGACGTTTATACGATCACCCTTCCTACATGTACCTTATATGTCCCCACGCCATAGCTTAAAACCCTTGCCCTGAGGGCAGTGGGGGGGGGGGGGGAATTGTCATCCTCAAAGACATGATGTCCGGATCTTTCAATTACGTTGAACAAAATGGCTATCTCAAAATTTTGATTGGATGTGTTTGAGGAAATAGTGGGCGTGAGAGGGGGGTTAGTTGCCAATCACTTTTGAAAATAAGAAGGAAACTAGCCATCTCAATTTCCAATCGAGTGAGATCTTTCGAAGTTTCTAAGACACCAATTGGCCATCTAAAAATTTCTATCGGATGCATTTCGAGAAAATACGAGATGTGTGGGGGTATCCACCCTCTGATCCCTCTGAATCTCAAAAAGGGCACTAAACTTCTGATTAGCAATGCAATGAGCCCCTCCGAAGTTCATACTATCACCCTTTCTATATGTACCGTATATGTTCCCAGGGCATAGGCGGGGGGGGGGATGTTTCATCCTCGAAGACATATTTTCCGGACCTTTCAGTTACGTTGAACAAAATGGCTATCTCAAAATTTTGATTGGATATATTTGGTGAAATGGTGGGCGTGGGAGGGGGTTAAATAACCTACAATCACTTTTAACTATTCAAAAGGCACTAGCCCTTTCAATTTCTAATCGAATGAGCTCTTTTCAATGTTCCTAAGACAACAAATGGCCATCCCAAAATTTCTATCAGATTTATTTCGGGAAAATACGAGGTGTGGGGGGGGGGTATCCATCCTCTAGTCACTCTGAATATTAAAAAGGGCGCACGAACTTCTGATTACCATTCCAATGAGCCCCCTCCGAAGTTTATACGATCACCCTTTCTATATAGACCTTATACGCCCCCAGGGCATAACTTAAAACCCTTGCCCTAAGGGCTGTGAGGGGGTTGTCGCCCTGAAATACATAATTTCCCGTTCTTTCAACTACGTTGCACAAAACAGCTATCTCAAAAATTTGACTGGATATGTTTGGGGAAGTGGTGAGCGTGGGAGGGGGGTTAGTTGCCCCCCGATCACTTTTGACTATTAAAAAGGGCAGTAGCCCTTTTCAATTTCCCATCGAATGAGACCTTTTCGAAGTTTCTACGACAATTCCTTCGATACAAAGTGCGCTGGTCCAAACAAATAATACTTTGTGCCCATATCGCTCAATACTTAGGCAGCGCTGCGCTGCCTATGACAAATTCTGCATCTAAAGGAGAGTAAATTGTGTAATTTACAATCTTGCCCTGGGGCTGTGGGGGGCATTGCAACCCCGGCATGGAACGAAGGGGAAGGGTTGGCCGCCCTCAAAATACTTTAAAACACCCCCGTCAACATATCCTGAAAGTTTCAACTTAATACCCTTAGCCGTTCTTAAAATATTGCAGGCCCTCCTTTTAATAAACTGGATGTACATAGTGCCTATTGGTTTAGTATAATATCAAACTGTTGATACTCCCTTCTGACAACCAGCAAGCACAAAGTTTGTTTGATTGTATTCGGCACCCCTCTCAGTATTTCCTTAAAATTTCACCTTAGTATCATAAGCCTTTTTGGAGATCCAGGATCAAACATCTAAACGCAGGAAACGCAATATTTGTAAAATTGCACACTATTTTGAAGGTGCACAACTGCTTTTGAGCAGGATTAATGATTAGACCTTTTATGGGAGGACGTTTCAAAAGTCTCAAAAAGTACATTCTTGGGGCTATAATTGAACTTTCGAGTTGGATTGGTGAGTGTTTTTTTTTTTTTTTTGGGGGGGGAAGGGCCTGAAGCCTAAAAAAGTACATTCTAAGCGCAAAGAATTCCCTGATATGTTCTTCAAATCAATATAGGATGGGGAATTTAACCCCTACTTAACATCCACTCATTTTGAGGAGTAGAAATGAAGAAGCTAAGAGCGGAATAAAGCCCCACTTATTGAAATACATAGTTTAACGAAAGAAAAAAAAATTACATTCATATACTTAACTGAACAGGTGTCCCTTAGAAGAAATATGAGTCAATTGAACCCTCCCCCTAAAAAATTAAAGACAACACCAAGAAATGAAAATTATTTTTGCCTTTCAGGAGCTCCTTCCCCCCCGAAAAAAACTATTATCTCTTTTCCTCAGAATTGTCAAAAAGTCCAACATATATGCTTCCGGGGGTGACATGATCCTAGAGCCCCTGGGACAAGGGCCCTAAAATATACAAATTGCTAATTATTCAGGTTTTATAGTAGAAAAGCAGGGTGAGGGGGGTTGTTCATGGGTGTCCAATCGATTTAAAATGTTTGGAGATCATTCTCTGGGGTAAAAGGATCACATATTTCACTAAAAGGGGGAGGTTAGGCTGTTAGAGGGTCAGGAAATGAACCAAGCACTTTCTTGTCCCTGGCCAGTTTGAAGCTTGCAGCCAAAAGTCCTCGGGCTAGCAGGACCCAAGTGTACAAAAATTTGTATGGGGACACAGGCCTCCAAGTAATATCCTTAAGTCCAAGGATTTATATCCTTAAATATTTTGGTCAAGAGGACTCGAATGTAAAGGCAAAGATATAAAGTATTGTTCCCCTGAAAGAAGGGCCTGACAAAGGGCACTCAACTTTTTTTTTCTGAACGGCTTGAAAATTAAAATAGTAAGTTCCTGGGCCAAGAAGACCCTAAAATAACTTAGTTTCAGGATATGGACTCCTATGATGAGACCCCAGAAATGGCCAATTTTTCTTTTTGATTAGATTGAAACTTTTATCCTTGATCCCTCGGTCTAATGGGATCCCAGTACAAAAGAAAAAACTAAAAACAAAATTTGATTCTCCTGAAAAGGGCCAAAAATCTCTTTTTTAGTTGGGACACGGGTCCCAACTACAGGCACAAAGTTTTATTTCGGTTGGTGTTGAGGGTCCAGAAATGGTTATATATATATATAGATATATATATATATATATATATATATATATATAATATAGATATATATATATATATATATATATATATATATATATATATATATATATATATATATGTATGTCTATATATATATAGATATATATATGTAGTCTATATATATATATATATATATATATATAATATATATATATATATATATATATATATATAATATATATATATATATATATATATATTATATATATATATATGTATGTCTATATATATATATATAATATATATATATATATATATATATATATATATATATATATATATATATATATATATGTATATATATATATATATAGTATATATATATATATTATATCTATATATATATATATATATATATATATATATATATATATATATCTATATATATATATATATATATATATATATATAGGCTCTTAGGCCTGGGCAAGAAGTAAAAAAAGAAAAGTTATACCCCCCAAAAGGGCCAAAAAACTTGCTTCTACGAACGGCTTAAAAATTACGCCCGCAAGTAGTGTTGGGCGATATTGGAAATCGATATATCGCTCCAAATATCGATATCGAAACGGAAATATCGATATAGAAAACGATATTATTTCGGCTTTTTCTGGTATCTACCGTGAATATCCAGCAGAAAAGATCCAACTAGAAAATTGTTTCGCAAATGGCAGAGAAAAATAATAACCCATTCAATATACTGATTCATATATGCTGATACAAAGTATGCACTGCTGTATCCATAAGAAGGCATAGCCTGTTCCGAAACTACGTTTAGTGAGGGTGGGCTCTCAAATGTTGCTGAGAACCTCCAAAGAATTTCTGAAATCTGTATCAGTAGACGCATGTGCCTTGAAAGTCCCTGTGATTCAGCCACTACAGAATCAAGTGAGTTTGTGGGGATCACAAGACCGAGTTTCGGTAGTCAATGCCAGGCAAGCTTCGTCAGCAGCTGTGTCACGGCTCTCTAGATTTTCAGTAGGGAGTCTTTAGTTCCATGAAAAACTGATCCACTCAATTCACGGAAGTCTTGTAATATGGGTCTGAGAAATACCTTTACGAAGTTGTTATAAAATTAATATCCATGCCGGCCACCAATATCCTTTCTGAGAGTGAACTTCAAGCCTGATTAGTTAATAATCAATTAGTTCGTGGTAACAAACTGTAAGTAAGGAGCAACTCGGCCAAATAGCAACCGAAACTCTAAAAAACGGAATTTTTTTTTTAACAATAGATACATGAAATGAATTGGCATTTTATGCCGACTCCAGATATATAAAATTCATCAAGTTTCATGTAGACTACCCATCAAAAGCTACGAGCCTGAGAAAATGTGTATATTTCTTTTTTATAAAGGGCGGAAACGCCCCTAAAAAGTCAATGCAACTTTATAAAAATCACACAATCAGATTCAACTTATAAGAGAACCATTCTGTAAGGTTCTGTTGCTTCGTTCTCGAAAAATATGAAATTTTGTACTATTTGCCACAAGAAAGATCGCGGATGCGTGTTTATTTTTCGTGTCTGTGTATGTGCTTTCTTTGCCAGGGTGATTGTATCGAACCAATGGTCATATAAGACCGGAAGAGGGCTCGTTCGAACGGATATTACAGTTTTAGTTCACAATTTCGTGACCAAACGATTGGGGGGCAACTAGATTCCCCCTCTCTCTCTCCCATGCTCCTTTTTTCCCAAAGTCATCCGATCAAAATTTTGAGATACCCATTTTGATCAGCATAGTTAAAAGATCTAGTATCATGCCTCTGGGAATGACACGACCCTGAAAGTCCCTGGAGAAAAGGGTTGTAAGTTATGAAATTTGTCTGTGTTTACATATAGTATTTGTTATTGGGAAGTAAACAGACCTTTCTAGGGGAGAGTAAATTTTATGCGGGGGGGGGGGATTTCTGCTGGGGTATTTTCCAAGGGAAGAATTTTCCGTGGTGAGGGAAATTTCTGGGGAAGAAATTTAAAAGGGAACTATACACGGGGACGGAGGAATTTACCTGAATTCTGTATCCATAGTACTGCGATTCATCATGGTAGACTGCCACTTAAAAAAAAAAAAACAAATCTTCTGCCGCCCTTCTCATTCTCAAATCTTCGGTTATAATTCTCTGTACTGAATTCAAGTCACTCCAGAATTTTCAGCAATTTTTTCACTGGTCCGTCGTTGATCTTTCAGGATAATTTCACAAATCTTCTAAACATTTTCGTCAGTACAGACCATCAAAGGATGCCAGAGCGACTTTGATCGTCAATTGACATTTCATCATTTCTAAGACAGGAAAACCACTCAAACACTTGAGTTTTCCCATAATATCATCCTTTTAGGCCGTTTTGAATATTTTAAGGGTTCCGTGATTGTTTTTCCAAGCAGGAGGCAAAACTTAAAAGCCGCACGCTGTTCACGAATATCAACCATCACGAAAAATAGCATTCACATTAGTTTTTACACGAACAACACACAACCTTCTACAGTGAAGGTAGTTGGCAAACTAACTGATAAAAGATAGCCTTACACGTTCTCACCAGCAAAAACCCGGTACTAAAGAAACTACATCCTCCAAAAACAACAGTTCAGTTTCTCCTGGGCACCCCCTCCCCTAACTTCTGGTGATGAGATTAAGAGTCAAGATCTATTTCGTTTGCATTCTTTCTCTTTATCAGCTTTAGTTATCAGTAGGAGTCCCCTTTCTGTCATTAAAGTTGGCGTTCGGGGCTTAGGATAAACAATTTTGCACCTACGTCTGGTTCATTTTGTCATCAAATTTTTTTGGGACGTGAAGTGAGCCAAGGAGGAGTTTCATCCCCTTACATTTCAATGGATCTTTGTCAGAGGGTCTACAACCTTTATCTATAGCCCTTATCTCCAGGAGGCGGGACGCGTCTTTTATTGTATACGCTGATGATATTATTTTGATGAGTCGTTCTAAAGCTAGTGTAAATAAAAATTCTAATTCCTTTTCTAGTCTGCTTAATGATACAGGTTTTCTAGTAGCGAAAAAAATGTCACTATATTCCCGTTAATATCAATGACTGTTCTTAATTTAGATAATTCCGGAGACCACACTGCCTTTCCATGACGATAAATAACAGTTCAAATAGGGATAAAATCCTTTTAATAAACAGTGATGATTACTGAGTAGTTTTACTACTGATGACGGTCACTGCATATGTGACCGAAAGATCTGGCATTTTTGTGAATTTCTATCACTGTTATCATCATCACTGTCTATTAAAAGGAGTTTATCCCTATTTGAACTTTTATTGATATTAATTGTTTTAATTCCTGGTTTCTGATGTTCCTGTTTTATCTTGGGTCACTTTATTGTGCTTCAGCTAGAGATACTGCAAATCTGCAATTTGCAGCCAAATACTGCAAATTGTTTCAAATACTGCAAATTGTTGTCTTTACAGTCTGTTTTAATAACAGTGAACTGGATTCGAAACTTAAACTAGCGAGCCACTGAACATAAATAGGACCGAAGTTGATACTTTCTACCATAAATCTGAAATATTCTTTCGATCTATTAAATTTTACCTTTCATTTCACGATTCGATATGCGCTTGCGAATTCAGTTTTTCGTCATTTTTATTTCATGCATTTTATTCTCTTATTTTTTAGGCGTATTGTATCGTTTTCTCTTCATAAATCGTTCCTTTGTATGATTTGTTGAGTGTTTTTACAACCATATTTCCTATATTTTATACTCCTTGACTTGGAGAAAAAAAAAATATTGATTACGAGAAAATTAATTCGTGACACGTGTTTTTTCTTACCTGAAATGAGTAATATAACTTTACAACCCATTCATTATCAGCTTCTGCCAAGATGTCACGTTCAGCTTTCACATGTGCCACTTGGTTTCTCTTTAAAACATCTCGTTTACGCAACGTTTTCATAGCGTATAAGTGATTTGTGTCAATTTTTTGAACTAAAGCTACTTCACCAAACGCACCAACACCAATGGCTGCAAAAATCAGAAACATTCATATAACAAAGAAAATTACAGCAGGTTACAATTAAAATTTAAAATGGAAAATACATATTTTTCATTATTCAATCACAACATCAGCAAAATCGCATCCACATTTTAGAGGTTGAGAAATATTTTCAAATTATAAAAAAAAACTATACCATAACGTTCTTTTTTCTGTTTAGGATAGTCAAAAACCAGTCTGATGTCCTAAAACAATGAGACATACACACACCCCCTGTAGTGCGTGTCTATAACTATTTCACAATTAATTTTCAGAAAAGGAGGGGTATAAAATGATATTACTATGTTGCGAACATTTCAATTTACGATTATTTCTAGTTGTATGGAAATCGGTCCTTCTAACCAATCTTACACAAAAAGGAGAAGAAAAATAACAGAAATGCTCCCTTCATTTTGGATTAATAAGGTACAATCAGCACCAGAAACGTATCTTTATTTGCTATTGTCAGATTTTTTTTTGTGTGAATTAAAAAACTTGGCAACAAGTCGGCTACAATTTGACCTATCCGATATTTAGTCTACAGGAAATGGTTAATATATACATAATAAGCTGGAATTCATATTTTTGTTTTTCTGTCACAGGTATATGAATCTTAACATAATAAAAACGATGTTCCAATGCTTAAATGAAAGGAAAGTATGTTATTCTACAAAAATGTAATGGATATAGAAAAGAAAAGAAGAATTTATTCATAAAAAAAAAATCATTTTAGAAAAGTGTCCCTTTCAAACCTGTATCTCTTGAACAGATTGAAGATCCCGATTTCCACCGCATCATTTTTAATTGGCCTGTCTTATAAGTTCTTTGTTTATTTTTTGATGTTTAGTTCCGTTTCTGGAATCATTATTATTAAAAAAAAGGTACATTTTAAAACAATCTAAGAAACTATACTTTATTGATTTAAATATCCAATGGAGCATAAAAAAAGTAAAATTGTTGCAGATTATTTTCAACCAATTTCCACCTTTAACAATTGAAAATCTAACGTTTTTCAGAATGAAAACTGATCGATATTTTCATATCACGTGATTTATTGAAAGTAGCACCCATTCAAAGAAAAACTACTATAGATTATACTTAACCTATTTTTGTCTTTTACAACTGGAAATCTAGTATTTTTCAGAATAAGAATAGAAAGAGAAAAAAATGACGAATAAAACAAAAGGTTTTACCTCTAATTTTCTTGAACATTGATTTATCCATTTTAGCCCTTTTTAAACGAATGTAATTGGATTCTTTTTGGTTAAGCATCCGTCTCATTTGACACTGCGCCTCCTCACTTAATTGTATCTTTGACATTTCACGCTCCAATTGAAGTTTCCTAGTCACACGTTGATTATGTGATTTTAAAACGTTCTCAATATGCTGCTCCATATAAAACTTAAAAGCAGCTGGACTGTAATTCCTCACTTTTGTCTCTCTCCTCTCTTCTTCCCGCTCCTTGGAGAAATTTCTACGCTCAGGGATTGGCGACTGATGGGTTAATTTATAAGGAGGTGGTGGAGGAGGAGGCATGTCCCCACGGTCATTTGACGTAGTACTCATTCCTAGTCCACTATCCTGCGTAGCCTCAGACTGAACAGTAGTAAAGCTAACGGGACTATGAGTCGGTCCTCTACTCGCGGATTCACTTAAAGGACTATCCGACCGAGAACTGCAGGCTTGAGCTATATCCAATGTTAACGAGGGAACAATTCTGGGTGCATCACTCTCGGTGGCTAAAGGAATTTCATTGATTGGTATCTGGGCAAGGGGTGTCGTAATTTCGTTGTCATCTGGCAAGTAAGGAGAGAACAGCTGAGACACAGGTGTAGTCCTTTGGCTGGCCAAGGCCTGTAAAAAGAAACAAAAAAAAAAAAAAAACTAAAGTTCGAATATTTTAAACGCAATTGCACCCATAAATGGATATGTCTCATTCATTGTATTTCATTCACCTTTGCATGTGTCTCATTTTGATTGTTTTACAAATTAATCTATAAGAAACCTAACCAAAGCGTTTCATCAGCTTAAAGGAATCTTAAAAATCATGAGCCACCATCAACTCAGCGACATTACAATGAACAGCAACTTTTTGTGCAGCGACATTCGTCGTTGCACAAAAAGACGGAGAGGAGGAGGAAGAGTTCCTTCCCCCTCCCGTAATCAAGCCCAATCGAAAGAATCTCCTCCTGAAAAACAAAGATATTGTGGACTATAATGTACTTGCATTGTACATAAGCCCTCTCCCCTGCCTCATGAATGAAAATTACATTTATGCCCCCCTCCTATTTTTCCATTTTTGATTCACTTATCTAGTTTCCTGAAAGAGATAAAAATGACTCTGAAAAAGAAAAATACATTTAAGGTATCATTGAATAAAACAAATTTCACATTTAACTCAGACCAATAATTAACCCCCCAGCCAATAAAACCAGGCCAGAATATTCTTTCCTGCACCAAGCCGCCTGAGGCCAACACAAATACGCAAGCTCCTCTTCCATCCCAATCTATTCAAAGGTTACCTCTTTACACCCTCCCAGGAAGTTCCTATCTCCTTTAAGTCGTTCTTTATGACATCCTCCTACGACAACCGCAGACGACCTGCTTTCCATTTAGCCGTAGACGGTTGGCTGAAAAGATATGTCGCTTCAACTATACCTAACGTAATATATCTTTGTTTAGCAGTGGCTAATTTAGAACAAAAGTTTGGCTCCACGGAAACCACAATCCTCAAAATATTCTACCTCTTAAATCAGTGTTAGCGAAAACATTAGGTGACAATATCCTTCAAGCTTAACTGAAATAATATATTTGTCTCTCTTCCCTAAGTTTGTATTTTTTTTTTATTTTCCCAAGTCTAGGAGGGGGGGGGCTTCTGTCCCCAAACTACCTTTCTAATCTACCAACCCTTTATCCTGTCTCTACTCGTTGTCACAGGGCTTTTGTCTATAAAGCTTGTTAGAGACGAGAATCAATAATCAATAATCACTAAAACATAGTGTTTTATCTTCTTAAAAAAAAAAACAACTTATAATTCAAATTCTTTTCATCATTTTTCGGCATCGGAAGTATTAGCGAGAAATTATTGTTAACTTTATTTGATTTCGAATTATTTAGTTTTTGGAGCTTTGACCAAGGTTTATTTTCTAATTCTGTATAATGAATTCTACGATTGTCTGAATTTGAAGAATCAATTCTAAGCAATAAGTAACTCAGGATCAATGGTAAGTTTAGTTAGGTTGTATCCTCTATTGTGTCTCAATACTTTTCTTACTGACTGAAAATACAAACCCCCACAACACAAATACTTGGCAGTCCCTTTCGGTCACATTAATCACACTTTCTGGATATTAAATTAACAGGTATGTTTAATTATGAATATTTTCATTAAATGCACTTTGAAATTATAAAATTTATTTTTCAGTAAATTCTCTGAATTAGGGGAATCAACTGGTGCAGCTGTCCCAGGCACCGCTGCTGGGGGGTTGCCCACTCTGATCAAATTTTTCACTTTGATTCGGCTTTATTTTTATTTTACACGATTTTATAACCTAATAATAAAGAAAGTTAAGAAGCTTGGATCAAAATCAATAATCATGTTTGCCCAAAAACTGGCAGGATGCTAAAAAAAAAAAATTGTGAATGTGTATGATTTCGAGGCAAGTGCTAGGGTTTTATAACCAATACTTGTTTGTTGAACTATTCTCCTTGCAGACAACCTTATATACACGTTGGAATTTAGCTACACCGGAAGCCATAGTAAAATGTGTTTTACCTGCATAGTTGAATGATAACTCGGTGGATCAGCAGGCGGTGGAAAACTTCCTTGCACAGCAGGGGTATTCAAAGAGGTCGATGGTGTATAAGGAGGCGGAAGAGGTGGGGTTATGTTATGACTGCTTGGCTTTGGTGGAAGAGGTGGTGTTGGACTTGCTGGCGCCAATGCAGTCTGTAAAACCGGCTTTTGTACCTTCAAGTAAAAGAAATATTAATCATTAACCCTACGAAATTAATTACGTAATTCAGGTGCATCGCTCGAGCAGAGTATCAGGTATAGATATTGATAAGAATGTTTTATTTTTCGCTCCATTATTTTCATTTACCACTTTTCAACTATATGCCTTGTCATAAGATATTGCCGGTAAAAGAAAAAAAAAAGGTTATCACCATTTTTTTTTTTTTTTTAATAAATCGATCTAGATTTTAGGCAAATATGATCCCAGTTTTTATAGCTATTGCAACATAAGTCGTCTGCGATTAAAAAATTTCTGTCATTACCCCGTCATCCCTGTTTCTCCGTATCTCTTTTTGCGTTTGATAGCGCATCATGCCATGCTCCTGGTATGAAAAACATCAGTTGAATACCATCCTTTCTAATTCAGAGACCGGGGTGTAGGGATTCATGTGAAAAGAAAGTTGACGTAAACACTAGTCTCCTTCGGATGTTTCTTCCTCTAGTAAGCTTTATAACAGCACCACCCAAAAGTCCCACAGCTCCGTATTCATCGGAAATGATTGTCTTTTTCCACTGGTAGACCTAAATAAATACCACACAACTACCAGGATTATTGAATATATGGAGCTTTGATCGTCTCGTTATCTACCAAGTGAAAGCAGCATCCCAGTCTCATAAAACAACTAACAATCATAACATCCGTAATAAGGAGAGCCCTAGTTGTCAGGGTCTAGTACCATAAATGCCATGAAAATTTTTTGCAGTCCACCATCGAGTGGACTCCAGTCATCCGGTGCACTTCTATTGCGCTGGTTATAACTCGATCATTTACAATCAAGTACATACTGTACCTATTTGTTTTAGTAGCAGAAAATCCTAAAATTGGTACTTCTCTTATTGCAGAAATGGACTTGGAAAGAACAGAAAAAAAAAAAAAAAAAAAAAAAAAATGATACTTGTTTTTTTTTCGTAATTCTTGATATGCAAAAAAAAGAAAGAAAAATACAAAGCAACTAATCTATTCAGACTATTCAATACTAAATTCACACGAGTTACTGTTCATACTTCTCATTTCGTCAGTTAATCGGCTGTAGTTTAGGAGCAAGTGTTGTCACTTGGCGAGGTAGTCTAGGTTCGAGGGAACGATAAAAGGGGACAGTAAGGACAGCAAATGCACCAACGTGTATATAACCCGACGAGAAAGAATAGAAGAAACGATAGTACGCGGAAATGAGGCAAGTATGCAAGAATTACTTTCGACAGGAAGGGGATTAGTTCAAAAAGCACAAAGGGGACAAATCAAATGACAATCATTATCAAAATCTTGTGATTTAATAGGAAAGTGGGACCACCCCCTTGGCATTTCAGATAGGGTTCTATTTTCAGATCCAATTTCCGCTCTAAAAAAAAAAAAAAAAAAAAAAAAAAAAAAAAAAAAAAAAAAAAAAAAAAAAAAAAAAAAAAAAAAAACATACAACCCGGCGAAATTCTGATAAAAGAAAAAAAAAAGCATGTTTGACTGAATGGACCTATATTTTGACGACATGACTTTGAAAATTAAATAGCTCTTTCATGGCATCTGGAACTATATATCTTTTCAAGAAGGCCAATTTAACGAGTTTACAAAGTGAGCTTACTTTGTTTATCTAAATGGACGTATTTTAAATCGAGGCATCAAATCAATCATTTGGATACTGATTACTTATCGACCAGGGTGCGAACAGCGTTCAGCTCGCTTTTAATATCTACTCCGTACCTATCATTATCCTGGATAAATTCCACTCATTAAAATGCAAAATAAATAAAAACAGAAAGAAGAAACGTTTTTCAATAGCCACGTTTTAATATTAGCCAAAAATACACTATAAATTAAAAAATGATCATTTTTATTAGGAAAGAACAGTGGTTATTAAAACGTTAGATTTTTTTTAGCAAAGCATACCTAGATAAATCGAGAAAACAAAAACAAAAAAAACTGGGATGATTTCCCTCTATTTTACATTGGTCAGTGCCTAGCGTTTGTGCCTAGCGTCTCAACGTTTGCCAATTTATGCAATACTAATTGACTGAAAAATATAGTTTTTTAACAATTGCAATTAACAAAAAATGAGTAAAATTATCTTTTTTTAACTTTTTCATTGCAATTTAAAAAAATTAAAACCGTTGCGTTAAGAATGAGCATTTTTCACATTTAATCATTTAAAAGTATGGTTCAATCCGGTAGTAACACACTAGTCGGAGTAACGCACCATATGTCACCAGAAAAATTAGAGCAACAATAAAATCAACATCAGATGTCCATCGGAAGTTTCCAGGACAGCTTCTTGCAGCAGCAGAATCCTTGGTGTCAGCAGCCCTTTCATTCTGGGATTTAAGCTCTGAAGAATCAAGTTCCTCCCAAAGGAAGTTCAGATGAAATGGCTATGATGAGCATGTTTCAGCTGATACTTAACTAGCAAACTACTACACAAGAAAGAAGACGGCAGGACGACTTACATCAGCCAGGAAAATCAGAGGGGAGAAGAGGTCATCATGAAGTAAATCAGCAGGAAGAAGAGTTCGAGCTGAGAAAACCAGACTTTCGGACGCACCATATCAGAGCTTTTTCATTTGAAAATACCATAAACTGGATTTTAACTTGCCTGAAAAATTGGAATCAACTGGACGACAGGAAGTGTGCAAACATTTGTATAATTTTTCTACAATTAAACATATAAAAATTACGTTGAGATTAAATTTTCAATTTATCTGGGTCTTCTTTTAACATCCAATACTTTTTTTGAAGGCTAATCTGAAAACTGTTTTAACCCTGATTAGGGGATTAAAAGTAACCGAAAATGTTTACAATCCCCACGTACTACTTAAACGTACAACTAAGACAAAAGAAAGTCCATACTTGCGTGCTTTTGACAGACTGCATAATAATTGGAGGTTTATTGAGACTAGGTGAAGGAGAGGACATGAGAACTGCTCGTCCTGAGTCGCTCGGAACTGGACTTGGCCCGCTCATTATCGACGGAGAAGCAACACCTAAAAGTAAAATACTGTCACAAATAAAGCAGTGACTATCTCAAACCAATAACTGCAAAGTAGAATGATAATAGCAATTGCACTAACTCTTAACTTCTATAAAATACTCTTTTGGAAGCGGATATACTTTTTTCATCTCACTCCAAGAAAATCTATTCGACTCAGTACTCACCTCTCTCAGGACCTGGACCCGTCTTCACCTTGGTTTTATTAGTTTCTCTTACCCACCATTATACTGAACAATATCAGCCTGTTCAAATGAAAAATAAATTAAAACATAAAAAAACACGTTTCAGCATTCCATAAAATTATATGAACAAGTGAAAAATCATTTTATAAACTGAGGTAAATAGTAATTGTTAACTTAGATTTCCTAAACAAACTGTTTCTAAACGTATTGAAAAAAGTTAAGAGGAAATTTTTGTTGTCTTCAGTCAATCAATCATGCTGGGCCCAATCTATGTACAGAAAATGACGGAAAAAATCTAATTCACTCATAGTTACAGTTTCCATAAACATTATTAAATATTTTTTACGCTTTGAAAATATGACTGAAAATGTCACCAATATAAATTTTGTTTATAGGATATAACTGTCATTCCTACACTTTTGGCTGCTGGAACTTCACACAGCTCCAGTTAGAAGTCTGGATATGGAAATTATAAATACCAAATTTAAGCTTGTCTGCAAAGTTGGAGCTAACCATATGACAGGAAATGGGTTTAAAATAAGTCTTTGCTTTTTATTGTTAAAAACCCCAAAGCTGCACTAAGAAGTTTTAACACTGGAATTTGAAACTTTATTCGTTTCGTAATTATAAAACGCTTTACAATTTCAGAAAGCTAAGAGATTAATCATCAATATTAATAATGCGTTTGAGCATCTCTTATCCGACTTATCCGCATAATATCAAGTTCCCTAGGTATAATCCGTAAAATAACAACAAATACTTATCCGACAACTTGTCAACTGAAACGCTGTAGGCAACAAGGCGAATAACAACATTAATCACATGGGCCTTACTGTAAACATAGCTTATTTATAAACTCCCTGAAGGTGTGTCAAATTTAGCAATTACTGACTCCGTTTATTCTTTGGATGTAATTTCATGTACTTTTTTCCATTTTTGACAAGATTGGTTTCTTTTTGTTTATATATGACATCACTTATCCTCACTAATCCTACATTTTTTCGGCTTAGCAGGTGTAACTTATCCGAAAACTAATCCAGACCGTTTCAAGTCGTAAATCTACTAACCTCGGACGTTATTTACATCTTGTGAAACGCTAAGGATAAGTAATTGGGCTTGTCAGATAAGTAATCTTGGGATGCTTGAACGCACTATAAGCAATATAAAATACATGTCACGCCTTCAAGGTTTTATTTAACGCGAATAATTAACAGGTTGAACTTTCTGCTTTGATTTTCTTAGTATAAGAATCTATTTTAAACGGGTCTGAGCTAGTACACAAAGTTTGGTCTCTGCTCAGCAATGAGAAAATGGCAAAAAAATTGTAATTGTTTTTTTTCTTCAAAAAGTCCGAAATTCGGCTGAAATTGCGTTACAAAACAAAATGTGTTATCTTAAACAAAAAACAAAGCTTTACCAGTTATTTTAATTTTCAATCTAAGCTGTACATTCTCTGAAAGTTGAAACATTGACCTTAAACCTTGAAGAGCAAACATAATTGAATTGCTTTGTATTAAAATACATTGTCACATGATTGGAGGTTGTGGGCAGAAATTGAACTTAATCGGCAGACAAGAATTGGTTTGAAAACCCGTTAAAAGCTCAATCGACAGACTCGAATCCAAAAGCAATATGGCTTTGCTGAGAAAAAAGAATAGCTTTTCTCTTTTGTCTGCTAAGAAACTGATATCTGAAACATTGGGACTTCTCTGGAATAGGGTTATCTTATTGGAACTATTTTAGTTCCAAAAATTGTTTTATGTAAATGCTACATTATTTCTTAGATAATAAACAACCACAAAATTAGAAAGGTGTAGACAGAAACAGGTAGGATAAAGAAATTAAGCAGTCAGAAAGATTTACCAAAATCCCTTTTGTCTACCAAAAAGAACCACAGCAAAATACTTACAATGAATCACTGTATGAGTCTTTTATTCTTTCAGCCTATTTGAGGTTCAGGATATGTTAACTAACTGTACATAAGAACTTACCACCAGAAAAAGTAGGACTCTGCCTATGTTGCAATGCCGTTTGATAAGGAGGTGGAGGAGGGGTAGTCAGTTTCACATTAGTACTTCCGATATGGTATGATGGCGGTTGCATCGCACTTTGTATGTTCATAGCCAGAAGCTGATGACTAAATTGAGCCTGCTGCTGAGGGCCGTTTTGTACAACAATGGGCTGCCCTCGACAACTAGATGAAAGAGAAGGGGCCGGACTAGCACCCCTATGGCTTCCCGTTGAGCTCAATCCTGGCGTAGATACCCTAAAATTCAAAAACAAAACAATCATATCAACAAAAATAAATCACATAAATGTACAGGTTTTAAGACTTTTTTTTGAAAACTGCCTGGTTTTATTAAACTCGTTGAAGGCAAGGTTCAGTTCACATGAAGAACAGTCACGGAACAGAAGGTTCAGTACGATATAAGTTAATTGCAATTTCTAATGACTCTCACTCCCTGTTTTGGCATGGGTTGAAAAAATTTCCCGACCCTTAATGTTTTTTCTTTGCATAGCAATATGGTTTTACGAATGTTTTAAACTGAAGGATAGCGAGAAGTGATATTTTCATGATATACTAATATGTTAGGCTAATTCAGTTTTAAACTGCCCTTTCAAATTAGCCCAAATGTAGATTTCTCTTGTATTTTGCTAGTACACCTTTGGCACTAAATACAAAAATTAATATAAAGCAAATGAAACATGCTCTTGGGATCAAATCTAGAATCTTCTTAAAACTGACCTGGAACTGGGAAGAGTAACAGGTGACATTCTTTTCATAATCTGCTGAAGATTATTCGGTACATGTGACTGAGCAACTCTCTGTGCATGCTGTGTCGCTGTTATAGTAGCTTTACTTGGAGGTGGAGGAAGAGGAGGCGGAGGGGAATTTCCTCTTAGCATCCAGTCTCTACCATCAACCGGCCTATCTCGAAAAGACTCAGCAATTCTTTCTCTACTAGCTGCGTCAAATCTACTAGGATCTCTAGCAGGGATCGGAGGTGGAGGTGGACTCTGTGGTCGTTCTCTGCTCGGAATAGGTGGGGGAGTTTCATGCCTCGAGGGACTGTCTGACCTCGTACTTCCATTGGTCTCAAAATATGGCGTAGCCCTGTATCTTTCAAAGCTAGGCTTACGGATGATTTGTTGAGTAATCATTGACAAGGCTAAAAAAAAAAAAAAAAAAAAAAATATATATAATAAAGAATTAGTAAAATGCAAGTACAGTAAAATGGAATCGAAAATTAAAAAAAAAGTCTATTACATAGGAAAATAAAAGTTACATCTTTTCGTTGATGATATACTTAGACTAAGATGTAGACTGGTCATACTTATAATCGTTCCCTCTCTCATATTACTATAAAAATGCGTTTTCCGAAAACAATATTTCAAAGAAAAGTAAAGAGCGAAAAAAAAGATTTACAAGAAATAAAGCTATATAACAATTTAAACTTGAAACGAATTATCAGATCAAATACAAAGATAACAGAAGCTGCAAAAGTTGAATAAATGAATCCTAAAACGACCGGAAATTAAAATAAATGATCGAATCATACCCAAAACAAGCAGAAATTACCGCAAAAATAGAGTCATATAGCGGCAAATATTTGAGCTCTCGCTTTCGAGGGTATAAATTAACGTGTAAGTCATCAAGACAGGAAAGAGGTGTGAATCTTTACTGTATTTAGCAACAATCACTTTCTTGCTAGCAAAAAGAAAATTTTCTTACGCGGAAGGATCAAACTTTGACCTCTCTATCTCTTTCACAAGCAAAAACAATCTTTCCCTCCAGTCCCCATTTCTCGACAGTCTTAGCCGCTACACTACACTTTTTCCTTTAGAGAACATAAAATGAATTGCTTGACAGCCCTAAAGCGTCAAAAGAAGGCAGATTGAAAAAAAACCAGATCGTTTGGTAAATTCTTGCAATATGCGCAACACATCTCTAGTATCCGGCTTTTCATGAGTGCAACTTAAACACTGTTCAAAGTCTGTATCAAAACTTTTACTTCCACTGAGCACCACTATTTCATCTGTTCTTGAAAGCCTCCAGCGAAGTAGACAGTTAAACCTGCTTGACGTAGATGGACTAATTTTTTCAATTTTTCAAATAAAATTCAATCAGTTTTGGCTTTGCCTTGGATTTTGATAGTATCTATTGCCAATCATCTAACTTTCAGTGTCTACCTACAGATGCTGCAAATTTGTATTGAAATCCTGGCTTGCCACGGCAACCACCACAGTCTTTCAAGCAGATCCTTTTACGTTCTTTGTCACCATATCCATAAATTCCATAATATCTATCTGCAAGGAGGTGTAGTTCTTTAATGCTACCGTTAATGGGCACAAAAGTAGAAAACATTCGTTTTACGTAGCTTTAAATGGTTGCCGTTTCAGTTGTCGAATGGCTTCTGAGACACGGCATGAAGTCTACCACCCTTGAGTGAATCGACTCACCTCTAGTCTCAACGTTATCGGGCTACGTATTTAAGGTACTTTTTATTTCAAACACTCCAGAAGAGTTGACTTGGTTCCTGACTGAAATACAACTTTTCAAGAAATGGCCCTTCTCCCGAATATAGAAGGTGTATATAGGAGAAGCTCATGAGAAAGCCAATCCTACAGATGGTGAACTCCTCTGTCTCCAGCAATGTGTCCTGTGTCCCCTTTTGACAATTTGATGTTCAACATTGATGAGACTATTTACGAAAATAAAAAGTTTGAGTTTTTCCAATAGCTCGCACATCAAAAAGTCTGTCAGTAATCTCACTATCGACTGTCTCAAGAATGCGAGTATTGAGCAAACCGTCATCACTACATCGAAAAGAGCTGAGTCTAGGTTCCAGAGCAGACTTCATTTTATCAATAGCTTTGTGTTACCACAGGATGAAGGAAGTCTGATCTTTTTGGTGAACGGTGTCAAACTCGCTTTGAGGGGCAATAAGTAAAATTTCCCTGAATATAGCTGAGACTGAGGCACAAAAATGAAGAATTAAAGTCCACTTAACAAGCTCCAACTCATTCGTAGTAATCCCTGTCATGTCAACCTCTGTCTTTGAATCCAAATTAACAATAGATTATATCGCATTATCAGGAGATATGCAATTGAATTGGGCATTTCGACACTTCATTTTGAACAGTCCATTTCCATTTCAGAATGCCTGATGTACCCTTGGGGGTGAGTCTTGCATCTCTGTCATGTGCTCAATGAATCCAGTTACGCTCGACTCAAGCAGCAACAACATGCTCCTCCATAGATTATATTTCATTGACAGAGTTTTTTTTTCTCGGCTAAGTCACAGAGATCGACTGGGACAGGCGCAACCGTGTTGAACAGATGTCTATGCTTATCCGAGCTAAAAATTGGGCCAATCCATTTTTTCGCTAATAGTTCAAAAATGAAAAGGGTTAGAGCATTTCTAAGCCTTTGGAGAATTATTAACCATGAAAATGATAAATTTTCAAGATGAATCAAGTTTATTCTTGATTATCTGGAATAAAAATGTTATCTCTTTTTTCAACTTATATGACTACAACTGAACGGCAAAGAATAAAACAACTTTCAAAAGAGAATACTGAGCCTTATTCAATTTCCTCTGATTTGAGCATAACTGAGCGATTTTGGAGCAATTTGTAATTTTTTTAATCCATTTTAGAGAATTTTTGTCAGTTGAGATTGATTTCAGGGAATTTGAAGAAATGTGGATCTTGCACTCACTTTTCGACTATATGAAGTTGATTTTCGTATTCAGTATGACCGACTACATCAGATTGCATTCTCAAACCTTATGATGTTCACTGATCACCCAAAACCATAAATATTAACATTTCTCTCTTGTTTCATTTCACAATTTTAAAGACAACAATTAAAAAACCCACTGAAACACACTTTATAACAACAGACACGTTACAAGAATAACTAATGTAACAGTTTTTTTTTCAAAACGGATCACATTAAGATCTAGTATGGAACCCTGTCGAGACTAAAGCATTTTTAAAAGACTGCACTCTGGTAGTTGCAACTGTTTCTGGCGGTAGCGTGCTCCAAGTTTTCTATAAACAGCTAGACAAAGAGTTTGACCTAATCTTTTCTGTGGGCATGGTGTATATTAAGGTATTTTTTTTTTTTTTTTTTTTTTTTTTTTTTTGTATTGGTGTTGATGGGTACTATTATATTCTGTGGAAGTGAATAAGTGAGTTGGAGTAGTATTATTAACGTTCCCAACAATGCAGAAGGTATTTATCAGGTTAGCTTAGTCACTTCGGAAATAGAGACTAAGCCATTGCAGTCTCAATTCTCTGGTGGTACGGCACATACCTCAGGTAAGGTATGAGTTTAGTAGCCCTCTATTTCACTTTCTCGACTCTTGATCTATCTCTCTTATAAAGAGGATAGCATTCTGAAGAACAATACTCAAGCATTGGTTGTACAGTACACATGAAGTGACAATGAGTCAAGGTTAAACTTGAAGAATTTGAGCATTAGACATAACACTTGGTAACTTGCCCGACGGCTGACATCTGCAATATACTTTTTAAACTTGAGGTTCGAGTCAAAACAAATCCCACGGTCTCGAACATACTACACATTCAAGAAAACTTTGGCATCAATGAAATAATGATAATGTTGAAAGAAACTGTGTAAATAGCGCACAGTGTGGCACTTACTTTTGTTAATAAACATTTATTTGCAGTACACCACCTATACAAATCGTTAAAATCATCCCAAATTGACAAAATCTTATGCTCATTCACAGCTGACCTGTACCTTCACGTCATCTGCATGTATTTTTATAGTCAAGTCTTTAACAACATTCGACAAATTATTAATGTAGAAGAGTACTGGCCCAAGACAACTGCCTTGCGGAACTCTAGTTATCAAAGGCATAGGGGATGACAAAGCATCTCCTACTGCAACCTTATGGGTTCTATTTTTGAGGTAATATTAGGCTTGTGTTCTATTTGTAAGGGTTTAGTTCGTGGGCCGATACCGCATAGCAGACGACATTTCTTAATCAGAAGTAAGATGGAAATTTTGTCAAACGCTTTGGAAACATCAACATATAGTTAATATTATATAATTAATATATATACTTCAAAAAGCGAAACGAATATTTTATAATTGCCAACAAACTCTTTTAGCTGAAATGAATGTGCATTTTGAAAAATACACATATTTTAAATACATATTTCAAGCCCTCCCCCTTATGTTGATGAAAGAAAGAAGTAAAATGTTCAAGACATATTTCTGATCAATATTAATCCATTTTATTCATAAATACATTAGCCAATTCAATCGGGATTTATGGGACTTTATTTCACCTCTTTTGACACCAAAGGATTTCAGCGATTGATGCTAATCGGTTTTATGATTATTAGTTTTATCGACTATGAAATTCTGGATATTGGGAAAGGCAAAATCGAGTCGCAAGGCAAAAACGATACATCCCCTCTCACAATATGAGCCAGGTTGAAAAAAAATTGGCCCAGTTTTCTGAAAGAACCCAAGCATCCATGCATCGACGCAGAAAAAGGACCCACATTTTTTTCCGATTCTTACAGCTCGATCTGCTCAGGTGATTCTTTTGTTCGGCCCAGTTACTTGAAACCGATTTTTTTTTCATAATTCCAGACCAGAGTACTAAGAAATCAAGGACGAATAAAACCCGACCTTAAATTTCGCCTCTCCAATCGGCTTGAAAATGATTTTCTCCAGTTTCTTAGCCAGGTGGACCTGGTTGTTTCAAATATGAAACAAATTTGAAACTAATTAATTCTGGCTGTATCGGTTCGCGACACCCAAAAATCCCCCAAAATTTGTTCTTCTCTGATAAGCTTTTAACTTACAGCACATGTAGGCCAGGTAGACCTTAATGAGAGTAAAAATAAACTGGAGGTTGGTTGCACTAATATGTGACCCCTGAAACTGGCAAGTAAACGAATTTGGTTTTCTCAGATTGACTGAGACTTGAAAGATATGCAGACAGAGCAAGGGCTACGGGAAAAATCTACGGAAAAAAAACTATTGTACTTGTAAGTGACGCCCGAAATAAACCCAAAGTTTGTTTTGTTTCCAACTGGATAGCAACTTAACGGGCATGTATACCGGGTCAAACACAATTTAAGAGAGAGAAAAAAAAAAGAAAAAAGGAAAAAATGGGTTGTATGGATTTATGAAGTCCCAAAATAGGCCAAACATTATTTTCTTCGATCGGGATGGAATTTTCAGAGTAAGTAGACAGGACCAAGAGGAGCTCAATGGGGACAACAAATTTTGGAAGAAAATAGCAGTTATATCAATTTTGGCGGGAAGAGTTCATATTTTTTAAGCTGATCGACAAAATATGACTTTCATAAGCAGCACAATAGCGATGCCTAAATAAAGAGCGAAGTGGGCTCAATGCATTATTTTTTTCTCCAAGGTGCCTCGTATGGAAAGAGTAAAAACTTCGGAAGGAGCTCATTCAATTGGTAATTGAAAGTATTAGTTTCCTTTTAAGATTCAAAAGTAATTGGAGGGCAAAGAAGCCCCCTTCTGCGCACCTTTTCGCCCAAAGACATCCAATCAAAAGTTTGAAATTACCATTTTGTTCAGCATAATTGAAAGACACGATTATTACGTCACTGGGGATATCAAACCCCCACAGCCGCCAGGGCAAGGGCTGTAAGTCTTGCAGTTTGCCAATTATTTACAAATACTATTTGGTATTGGGAAAGGGGGGCGTATTTGACTCTTAGTGTCCAAAAAGATCAAGGGTATTCTGATGAAGCTTTCAGAGAATGTTGAGGGTAGTGATGAACTAAGTCAAAACACACTATGTACATGTAGGTTGTCAAAAAGGCATATCTCAGGAATCGCCTACGGCATTAAGTTGAAACTTTTGGGGAACGATGAGGAGGATGATCATTTGACCAAAAGGCAATATGCGTACGCTACTACTACTACTACTAAAAACCATGACTACAACTACTACTTCGATTGTTACTACAACTAAGGCTAAGGATACTAAGGTGAAAATTTTAGGAAATGTTGAGGGCAAAATTAAACTAAATCTAAAGACATTGTTGGCACACAGATTGTCAAAAGAGCGTATCAGCAATATCTTAGGAACAGGTTGGGGTATCAAGCTGAAACTTCAAGATCATGACAAGAAAGATAAACAACTGAAAAGAAGGCAATACTTGCATAGTACTATTACTACTTTTTTCAATGGAGACATATTTATTCATAAAAAAAATCAACAAATGAAAGCAAGAAGCCTAGTAACCTGGGCTTGTATTAGCACTCCAAAAAGGCCCTAATTTACATCAATACATTCGGGTTCCCATTTCACAATGAAACAAAAAATATGTAAAACGTATAGAAAAAAAAGTAATACTGCTACTATGTACTAGCACTTACTAGTACTACTGCTACTATTGATACTACTACTGCTGCTCCTACTACAACTACTACTAATTATACTAGCACTTCAAAGGCGAAGGGTATGAAGGTGAAAATTTCAGAGAATATTGAGGGAAAGTTGAACTACATCATACAACACTATGTGCATGCACAATATCAATGGGCTGTATCTCAGGAATGATTTAGGGTATTAAATTGGAGCCTTCAGTAAATGATGAGGGGGATAATAAATCGACCAAAATTACAAAATATGTTCTGGTCTTTAGATGGCACGGGCAGCGTCAGCCCTACTCCTCTTAGTTCCTGCTCATTTTGAGTTTGACTTGGTTATTTATTATGATTTCTGTTCGTTTTGGGTGTCATTTATCTATGATGGTGGATGATTATTTGAATTTTACTGTATTATTAAAATTATTTGATTGTATTTTGCTCTTCTTTGGTTTAATGTAGCTATTTACTTTTCTTTCAAAAACTTCTTTTGTGGATTTTTTTTTTTTTCAAATTGACTTTGATAAATAGCCTCCGCATGCAATAATTTAAACAAACAGCTACCCAAAAAATTAGAAGAACTTTTTTTTAAGAGAATGGCGGATTAAGATACCTGTAGGACTAAAGGGCGTCGGGATTGGTTCAGTCGTATAGAAGACCAAACAGATTTTAAATCAATATGAATAGTAAGCGCCTTCCCATCCACCCAAAATTCAGAAGCAAATCTATTACGAAATATTTATTACACAAAGCCACTCTTGATTGAAAATTTTGACTGAGTATTCAAATTTACCAAAATCGGACAATAATTAAAAATTTAATTCTTAAGCCGAAAAACAGAAATAATCCCTATACTAACCAATAATACAACTCTATCAATTAAATAAGAACAGAATTAATTTAAATTAAAAAGAAGTTTTAAATAAAAAGTAAAGACCCCTATTAACAAGCCTGAAAACCTAAGACGAGCAGAAATAAAGTCAAGAGATAATTTAAACTTATTACGAACATAAAATACAATCAATGAACTAGCAAAACCCAAAACGAACAGATATTGAAACGAATAGTCACATTAAACATGAGGATAACAGACAATGCAACAGATTAATATATGAATCCTAAAAAAAAAAACAAAAAAAAAACAGAAACTGCATAAACTTGTTACAATGAAATATAACATAAAAAGATCCTTTTAATAGAATAGTAAGTCAAACTTAAAACGAATATTTTAAACATTTCATCTCTTGTAACATTGAAAAATTGCTGGGACTTCCAGTAATTAGTTTCATTATATATTAAACAACCAATCTACTCTCATTATTTCTTCTTGGTGATTTTCTTTCTTCTTATTTATTGATACTTTGACAAAAAACAACAACATACTATTCAAGACATACTTTTCAATAAAACACAATTAACACACACCATTAGGGGATTTGAGAGGGCGATAGCACCACTTCAATTTATTAACCTTGATTAGCCTTGTGAAATCATTTCTTGTGTGTGTTATTGTTCACGTAATGGCAAATGAGATTCACACTGCTCGAAATATAGATCTTTTTCAATAAAGCGCAAATGACACTCGAGCCTCTAGAAGGTACAGAGGGCGGTACTCTTGCTAGTGGTAATTTATGTTCGTTTTAAGTCTGACTTGATTATTTTTTTTTATTTCTGTTCTTTTTGGAATACATTTATTCATCCAAAGCAGTATTTGTTACTTTTATGTTTAATGTGGTTATTCATTTCAATTTCAGTTCGTTTTTGGTTTTACTTATTGATTGAAAATAATTTCTGTTCATTTTAAGTTTGAATTATATGGCATATATGACTTCTTACTTTTCTTTGAAAAACTTTTTTTTTTTGGAAATAATTTGAAAAATTAGTTTAACAAAGTATCACAGTTTCATTTTCTTCATATTAGCAATCACGAAACTATCTTCTTAAGATATACTGTTATTTCTTCTCAGAAAAAAAACTAAAAAATTCCTTACTATTTGCAAAATTCGCTCCAGTCTATATTAGGCAACTAATAAGAAAATTTCGGGTACTATAATTGTATTTATACGTTTTGCAACCTAGATCAATTTTATTTTTCATCCCATATATCATAGCTTTATTTTTATCAGCCAGACCCACGTTAAGTTTAAAAACGATGAAATAAAAACAAACCCTGAGTTCGAGGAGGTGGTGGAGGATCCTTTTGAGCCTGAATCCATTCATAGGTTGCTTCAAGGTTGGTGCCACCAGTAGCAAGAAATGCTCGAGCAATTGTATCCTAAATGAATAAGTTTATATCAAATAAGAATAATCAAAGGATCTTCAATAAAATTACATGTAATATTACACCACAATGGTTGAGAAATTTTTGTTACAAAATGGGAATTTCCAAACCCTTCACCTATGGGCAAGTGCCTAAGTCACCTTTTGATTTTGATATGTGGCAATTACCTTATTTAGTTTACTCAATATTCAATAGAATAAAAGGTAAACTATTATAGATGAAGGCTTTATAAAAATGATTCGGTGGAGGCATTCATTCATGAATAACAAATAAGAAAACAGTGAATGAAAAAAGAAGAAGAGAAAACACTGACAGCAATCAATTCATGAATGCTTCAAAGTAAAGACTATCCATAGGGAGCCGGCATACACTTATCAAGGAATTAAAGCAAAACAAAAACTAAAAACTTCGTTTTAGATCCCAGTCTCAGTAATTCCATAACAAAGAAATAAATTTATTTATTTATTCATTCTTCTTAAACAAAAAGCGTCCAATCCTCTTTAAAGTGGTTCATCCTAAAAACCTGCATTAGTAGCTTCCAGTTGCATTGAAGTACTTGTAATTCGAAATATTTTTCAAGCTCATCTAGTGCGACGCCCACCTGAGCCTCCCTCATTGACGTCGGCAAAATGTTTTACTTTCATGTTTCTTTTCGTTTGCGGTTATAAACAAAAATCACAGGGGGCAAAGTTGGGTGGTAAAAAGGTAGGGCATGCAAATCATGTAATTTTAATCAAAAACTGGCACATATATAGTGCTGTGCAAGCAGATGATTCCAGAACTATTAGACAAACAGTTTGATGAGCTTGGTGAGGATAATAAACGTTTGTTCGTGCGTGGTGACTTTAATCTGAACCTTAATAAAGCGAACACAAATTTTAAGTTGGGAGCTTCTGAATCTGATATCTTGGTATGATATGTCTCCTTTGCTGAATATTTGCACTCATATTACTGCTACCTTCGAGTCGTCGATTGAATTTTTTTTATATTAAGCATGATTCAGCTTCAGTTGTGATTACAGGGCTGCCACAGGGTCAAGTGGTGAAAAATAGGGACTTAGGGACCACTTTTTAGTAAAAAAAAACCTCTCTAGGGACCTTCCTGGATGCAAAATTGACTCCAAAACTCAGTTTTCAGAAAGCTTGTGAAATAAAACAGCAGGGACACAACAACAAATGACACTTGATTAGGGGAAAAAAGGGGGAATGATCATTTGCAGACATCTCTCCATGATCAGAGGCCAAGTGATGATTAAGAAACCAAACACCTGAGAATCATCATGACATGGAAGGAGCTTTTTCATTCTTCTTTTTTCTGATCACTTTACTTTCGAATACAAAAAGTCAGATACAAAAATATGATGAAAGAGATAAGGGTACGATAACTAGAACACACTACCTATTTGTTTCAATTTTTTGCACTGCCTTCTACTGGAACAGAGAAGTGATCAGTAACTGTTTCTGTGACTCTAACTGCTGCTGGTTCTTTGAGCCCCATCTATCATTGCTTGCGCTAGCTGTATCTCGACCATGTCCTTCTTTTCAATGCCTTTTTTTTTCAGCCAGTTATGAGCTTCCTTCAGTAACTCGTCTGCGGCCTGTTCCTTGAAACCAAACGCTTTTTTTTTTTTCTTTGAGAGATTTTTCGAGAGTTTCTATTGTCTGTCTTTTCAAAGACGTTTAACGAGCTGCTGCTCTCTCAGCCGTTCTCTTGCCTCTAAATCCTGTCGCTCTTTCTTAGTTTTTTCTTTCAAGGCTTTTTCCTGTTGTAGGGAGAAATCACAGGTCTTTCAAGCAGATTTGACCTGTTTTATCAAGTCTTTAGTGACAGCAACATTTTGCGCACGCTCTCCAAATCTGCCCAACATATCTATCACAAACAGTTTTGCATTCAAAGCTCGCTCATTCATCGAAGCTCTTTCTTCGCTGAGAATTCGCCTAGAAAGGGATAAACCCGCTCAATGCTGGCAGACCTGTGTGAAATGGTCGAAGTATTTTTTATGACTTCAAACAAATTTGGATATTTTCCTCCCTGGATCATGTTGTTCCACTTGTCCTTGATCCTTCCCGGTTCGGATGGAAGTCCGGATAACTGGACTAGCTTAAACTCTTCAACTAACATATCTTTTTGCGTCGCAATGAGTAACTTCCTGGCAAAACATAACAAACTGTGAGCAGAAACTGGCTTTGAAACTTCATCGGGATGCAGAAAAGTTAACACTGTGAACAACTGCTTTCTGGCAACTTCATCAAGGATCATCTTCCAGAAATAGGGTCCAAGAGCTTGAGTTAAAAAATAAGCGAACTTAGTTCACCCGAAGAAAACGTTTTTAACCACTGTATCTCGAAACATTTTTCCATGTACATCTGCTATTCCGTCTGGGATTTCCCAGAATAGTCAGACCGAATCATCTTTAGAGCCAATGTAATTTCTGCAACTGTTGATTCATTCCGCACTACGCATGCACCTAGATACATGGGCAGTTTTGTCGCTTCGCCGCTCTCCAGGGAAGATGCAGCCGAGAGATGAAGCGGATTCGGCGTTAGCTCTATGGTAACATTCTTCTCATGTTCACCAGTTCTGGCGTTCTGCAGTAAAGCGTAGGAGTCCATATCGCAGACATGCAATGCATTGCAGATAGAGCAGTACAAATAGAACAGATCTCCCGGAACAGCTTTACACCACTCTTTCATTTGGTGTCCCATTGCACTTTTCTCTTCTAACCAAGTCTCCCAGAGTTTGCACTTTCCTATTCTAATTCAAGCTGAAACTTCAAACCCTAAACTTAAAAAAAAGAAAAGAAGTTAGTAGAAAAATATATAGGCTATTACCAGAAATGTATTCAAATCAAAAAAGGCGCTAGGAAGTAGTCTAATAGTTCAAGAAATGTATGTAAGCTCAAAATCGCGCAAGAAACCTTGTTTTAACAACGCCTCCTTTGTATTTTGTACTTCTAGCCATTCTCTTATTTTTTTTTTCTCCTCTGTGTGCAACAAAGTGACACCCAGAAAAGAGCTTTCTAAGTAATTAACAAAGCCAACTAAATTTATCCGCCTCCTAGCCTATTGACTACAGAGGCAAACGGGGTCGCTCCTTTTCGTGACTAGTCTGTCTGCTCTATCCAGACACGAAAGCTGTAGCCTATGTAACAACAAGTTTTATCTTTCTTAGACAAGCGAAAACAGGTTCCAAGAATCTCAATCGAAACAAAAGTACTAGAAATCGTATACTCACAAGTATTGGTAGCCTTCAGGATACGGAGCTTAAAACAAAAGCAAGAAAAGGGACTTTAGGGAACTTTATCAATTTAAGGGACAAATAGGGACCTTCACTTGATTTTAGGGACTTTTAGGGACTTTGTGGCAGCCTTGTGATTAAAGATGTTTCTGATAACTTTTGAGTTTTACTGTGCGTGAAGAATTTTTACAGACTAGATGATAAAAATCCTAAAGCATGAACTGATTGACTGAGATTTGATGGCGATCCTTTGTTTCGATTTCATGAGTAAGAAATGTCTAAGTTTCAGTTTTTTGAAGATAGTGAGCTTGATATTAATATAAAGTTTTGCTTATAGTATATTAAAGTAGTAGCGGAAGCCCGGGCTTTTCCCGGACCCTGGCATTTGGCAGGCTTGTATATACTTGGTTCTCTAATTACGCATTAGCATAGTGATCACGTTATTCTTTAGTTTTAAGTCACGAGGTGCAAATTAGCAATTTCAGCTGAGTTAAAAATTTCTGGCGTGAATTCAACTCCTTCTTCCTATTTATCCTTTAAAGACCCTAAAATAACACGTTCCTTATTCTATTAAATAAAAAAAAACAAGTTTTTTTTTAACTGAAAGTAAGGAACGACGTTAAAACTTAAAACGAACAGAAATTATTCCGTTTATGAAGGGGGCTGTCCCCTCCTCAACGACTCGCTCTTTACGCTAAAGTCTTTTTTATTGTTTAAAAAAAATAGAGTTGTGAGAAAGTCAAACTTTAGCGTAAAGAGCGAGACGTTGAGGAGGGGACAGCCCCCTGCATAAACGGAATAATTTCTGTTCGTTTTAAGTTTTAACGTCGTTCCTTACTTTCAGTTAAAAAAAAAACTTGTTTTTTTATTTAATTTTTGAACATTTTTGAATTAATGCAGGTTTTGACTTCGCCTCACCGTACATGAATAATTAAAACCAAATTTGCATATTAATTTTACTTTTATTTGGTTAAATGGCTTTCTCGAAACTTGTTTAATTTTATTTACGAACGTTTTTATTAGTAATAAATATACGTAACTTACGAATTAACTTACGTAACGAACTTCTATATTCATAGATTTTTAATACGTATATTAGGGGTTTCGCCCCCTAGTCAATACCTTGCTCTTTAAGCTAAAGTTCGAATTTTTTCCAATTCTTTAAAAATGACCCCTTAATCACAATCAGTTGAAAAACTTGTTGCTTTTTTACTTAATTTCTGATCTTTTTCTTTAATAATGCTGGGAAATCCGGCACCCCCTTCATAGCAATGTCCCTTCCCCCATGAAAACTTCCTTCATGGAAAGATCTTCCCATATAACCCCCGACCCCGACCCCCCTACCAGAAAAAATCCCCCCTGAAAACGTCTGTATACTTCGCAATAACCAATACTATATGTTAACATTGGGTAAAGTTCATAACTTTCAGCCTTCTCCCCGGGGACTTCGGGGGATTAAGTCATCCTAAAAGACATTGTTATTATATTTTCGACCATGCTGAACAAAATGGCTATCTCAAAATTTTGATCGGGTGATGTTGGGAAAAAAATGAGCGTGGGAGGGGGGCTAATTGCCCTCCATTTTTTGGTCACTTAAAAAGGGCACTAGAACTTTTAATTTCCGTTCCAATGAGCCCTCCCAAGATATTCTAGGACCATTCCATCACCAGGAAATCCCAGGGTGTCAATTAAAAAAGAAAATCGAAAAGGAATGGAGCCCTTTTCAAGAATATTTTTTTGAACACATACATAAATAAATACATAGTTGCTCGTTTAAAGATACGATTCAGTAAACATTGAAGGGCTCTAAAAGACAGTAATCAGGTCATAAATATGGCATTTTTTCTGATTGTTTTTAAATCGCTAAAGTTATATAATTATTCAATTATGGTGGTAAGAATTCCTTACATAATTATAGACCTATTTCTTTTCTCCCAGCATTAAATAGTTTTTGAGAAAATAGTCAATTCTAGAATGGCTGAGTTTCTTCAGTTGCGGGGACTTCTTAGCCAAACTCAGTTTGGATTTCGAAAGGAAAGTGTATGCACCAGGAAGTGCCATTTTTGATGACGGCCGTATATGACACCCAGGATGCTGGTTAGAAAGTGGCTTCAGTTTTTATGGATTATGTGAAAGTCTTTGATTCCGTTGATCATGGTATCTTGTTTGCAAAGCTTGATAATTGTGAAATTCGAAGGCTTTTGTGGACCTTTTAAAATCTTTTCTTTACAATCGTCCTTTACGTATGAGTATTAATGGTGCAATATCGGGTGCAATGGAAGGTTAACTATGATGTTCTAAAAGGGTCGTTACTTGGGCCAACACTATTTTTAATATTCTAGAAGCTACTGTACTGTTTCAAGTTCTAGAAGCTGTTACTTTCCTGATTGGAGAAGAAAAAGACAAACACTGCCATTAGTGCATATACTATTAAAATTATTCAAGATTAAGCACAAAACATTATTGGCTAATTGACTTAGCTACAAAAAACATTTTTTAGAATAACCAATTAGGCTATCCTATTCTATTTTATTAATCTCTTTATTTGACTACTGACATATAAATTAAATCCTTAGTTTCTTGTACTTCCATGTCTTTTATTATGGTACTTAATTGTTACATACTATATTTGTTCAATAGCCCTATTGAACAAAACACGGCTGTCCTCTGCCAAAACCGAGTATCTACACAAAAATTCGATTTTGAGTCAAGGATGAACCTCCCCTAATCTTAACACGGTAAATCCAGTGGCGAAGTACAACTTTTTCTGTCTGTTATAGTTGCAGAGATACTATCTAGTATCTACATTGATAAAAACGTATTTTACCGGTTTTTTACAGCCAAAACCTAGTACGCACATACTAGAATTGTAAAACCTAGTATATACATTCAGCAGGAAAATAGGTGGCAAAACCTAGCATCTGCGGCGAAAGCTGAGCAGGCGAAATCAAGCATCTACGGATTTCGTGAAACAACAGCAACATTTCATTACGGTCATCGTTTTCTTTTGTTTACTTTTTGACAAGAAGAATAATGAAGTCTGAAGAATAATGAAGGGTTTTAATAATAGTAGAGGAGAAGTGCTTGCAAGACCGGCAGTGCAAATAGCAAAGGAAAGAGCTGAAAATAGAAATACAGAGTAAGTAAAACTTGTATTTTAGTGTCTGTCTGAACCTGACTTACAGGGGGGCTACAATATTCACAGGCTCAATTTATGTAGTCTCTGTTAGAATGAAATACTGACTTCAAGTAGAGGACCAGGCTTATAGATCATTATCTACTCTACAGCCCTAGACCGAAATGGCCTTCTTCCATTCAGTATTTCTGAGATTTTCCCAGAAACTTGAAAAATGTAGATACTTGGTTTTGGCAGAGGACAGCCGAAGGGCTGTACCAACCTATTGATTGTTGTATTGCTGGACAATCAGACGTTTGTTTCTGTAATGATGTTTGTTACGCTTGTTTTATATTTCACGATATTGAACCTGTGAAGCACATTAAACCATTGTAGCCTCCTGTAGTAGACCAGACCTTGATAAAAAAGAGTGTGCTAACTTGCGTCAGCTCAGTCAGATATAGGAAGAGGAGTGTTACCAAGACTTTTGGTCTTGGGTATCTCGTGGAGTCGTGGGTACTGCAATCTCATCCCTAAGCAGTAAAAACTGCTTTGTCGAGTTTATCCTACAAAACAACTGGTTTCACATTCCATCTCCAGATTCGGTTTGTTTGTTTACAGTTTATGGGTTACTCAAAGATTTCTTCCGTTTTTTGGTTTCAGCGATTCGGGGTTGCTGTTGCGCTAAGCTGAAATCATCTTATATTCCATCTAGATTATGCTCCAGTCAGGTTTTACTCTTTTCATTAGCTGGAGAATTTCTGATAAGTCTTGCCAGATGTCACAATATTTGCCCTTCTGCGCAACATTTGTATCCCAGGCCGCAAAGGTTTGAATCCTGTCGGCAAAATTTTTGACAGTTCCGAAAAGGGTAATATCTCAAGAAAACAGTGATGTTGAGCTTTTACCATTGGAGGTAATGGCTCACTACAGCCTGTAGGAATTTTCACAAAAATTTATGAATCCAGTACAAAAAAAAATATGTGCATTAGACAATGTAGAAGACAAATTAGGTATTTCCTATTTCAGGTTTGGTCAAGCAGCTGCAGGCAGTGATGCAGTCGTCGGACAACCTACTGCTTTAAGAAGCTCAGCTGAGCAGTTTACAGCTTACGAAGATACCCAGATTGACCAAGACCCTTCTGTTAATGAATCTGAACTTCCAGTGTTTCATGAATTACAACCATTATTCACTGATGATGTCTCTGAACTAGAGTCATTTGTGCCATTTGACACGCCATGCAGTAGAGTGACTGAAACTCTTGTAGCCAATGAACAGATCAGTAATAGTGAAGTTTTGAGGAATGCCAGTAGTTCTGAGGAAAACAGAGCCGATTATTGTACTTGAAGAGATCAGCTGCAAGGAAACAGTCAAGACATACGAGAACAAAGAAATACGGAGGCAAGAATTGTGTCAGCAAATGGTAATACAAATCATAAAATAAATGATGCTGAACAGTAAGAAAATGTGAATACACAGCACCCTAGAAGAAAAAGTAACAGAAGTGAAGAGACCAAAAAAAAGAACATACTAAGTGCAAGCATCCTTTTATTGAAAACTACTGTGATATTACATGTAAAAGAAGATGTAAAGAGCTTGACATTGGAACCAGAAAAGAAATCTGGGAAAGTTTTTGGAAAGAAGGCTATGCATCAAGAACCAAATTTCTGGCCGGCTGTGTCAGGCTGGAGTGCATAAAAAGACGGACGGTAGAAGGTGACCCTCAATCGGTTAAAGTCTACCGAAAAAATAAAACTAGACACTACTACCTTCCGAAGAAAGATAACAATGTGGTAGTGAAGATGGAAGTTTGCAAGAAACTATTCATGAATACTTTTGGGTTTAAATCAGATTTTTACCTAACTGAATTGAGCAAGAAGATGACAACTGGGCTAGTTGGCGAGCGCATAATAGATTTCAGGGGTAGGCAGAGTCCTCACAGAAAGCTACCACCAGAAGTAGTTGAGAATGTGAAAAATCATATCATTTCTTTTGGATCCTCTTACCACATTATCGTCGCGAAAAATGCACCAACATCAGATAACTGCCATCTTCTTTGACGGTTGATCTCATGCATCAGGACTTTGTTACTTAGAATCCAGTACCAGTTGTGTCGCACGGGACTTACAGACGTCAATTGAAAGAAATGAACATTTCGTTAAAGATGCCAGCATGCTATGTTTGTCCTGAGTGTGAAAAGTACAATCTCATGGAGAACGATGATATCAGCAAAGAAAACAGCAGCAAGGAAGGCCTTAATGGAGAATTTGAACCTCCTCTTGCTGCTGCAAAAAAGACTCACAATGCTGATGTTTCCAGGCGAAACTGGCAAGAACACATTGAACAGGCAAAAAAGGCTACACATGCCTATCAACGTGACGTTCAACTATCAGCCGAAAGTGGAAAAACTGGAATATGTGTATTCGCAGTTGACTTGCAAAAAGTGATTTTGTTACCCGACATGCCGGGGAACAAAGAAGCCATATTCCTTAGTCGTCTTGCTGTTTTCGATGAAACATTCGCTCGTGTCGACCAGTATGATGCAGCGTCTGTAGGAAAAGGCCATTCTTTTTGTGAGCTGTGGCACGAAACTTTGAGGGGCAGGGGTGACAAAAACATAGTGGATTCTGTTTATACTGTAGTTACAGTGAGAGGGATGTCCAGGAATTCCTATTCTGGATGGACAATTGTTCAAGTCAGAATAAGAACTGGGTGCTTTATACTTCTCTTGTGATGATGGTCAACAGAGAAGAAGGGCCCAAGAGGATAACGTTAAAGTATCTGACAAAAGGGCACACCCATAATGCAGCAGACGGCATACACGGCAACATTGAAACGAAAATGAGAAAAAAGGGGAAATGCTATGACTGCCCTGACTTTGTTCAGTGTGTTGCAAACTGCAGGATGCTAGTTTCTGCAATAGAGTTGAAGGATTTCAGGGATTGGAAATCCAAGAAAAGAGCCCCTGGTAAAAAGGATTCACCCCTACCAAAGTTACAGTCAATTGCTGCAGCTACCTTTCAAAAGGGGTTCCGCGATATGAAATTCCTCCAAGATTTCGACGGAGAGGAAAAGTAATTCTTGTTTCTTCAGCAGAAATTCAATATCAAGCAGCTTCCCGGGCCTAGCTCTGTTCCGAGGGGTGCTCAAAGCCAGAAAAAAGTTTCAATTGTTAACAAACTGTGTTTAATGATGCTGGCAAATTGAAGGAAATTTTGGAAGGAGCTTCCGGTTTCCGACGAAAGCCTAGATCTCATTGAGGATGAAGACGACCCATACGAAGAATAAACCTCTCTGATAAGTAAGTGTTCAGTTCTCCTTTCTTTTTATTTGAAGTAACAGTTTATCTTCATTGTTACTTGAAGATCTTTTTTTAAAATAAAATTAGGTGTAGATACTAGGTTTTGGTGGTGGAATACTCAGTTTATTAGCAAAGAAAACCTCTACCAAATCCTAGTATCTGCATTTCCTCAAGTTTTAAAAAGAAAAGTGTGCAAAAAAATGCTTCTCACTACTAAGCCAACTCCGGAATACCTATTGACAAAGTTGTGTATCGTCATCAGCTATTCCAGCTTAGAAAATGAAAAAAAATCACTATTTTACGATTTTCTTGGAAACTTGAAAAATGTAGATACTTGGTTTTGGCAGAGGACAGCCGAACGGCTGTACTAACCTATTGATTGTTGTATTGCTGGAAAATCAGACGTTTGTTTCTGTAATGATGTTTGTTACGCTTGTTTTATAATAATTGTTTAACACCCAGAAGAAGAATTGCTGACAATCCTTGTTTTCAGGTGTGAATAGACCTAAGACAGCGCCAGGAGGAAAAACAAGGTTTCATTTTGATGTCTTCAGTACTTTAAAGCTTCTTTCTCATGAATTACATGATTTTGCCACTTTAATAATTTATCCTCACTGCCGGGGCAAGAATATTGCAACAAATACCTCAATACTGTCACCTTTAGCCAAAAAAGCGAAACAGTTTTTAACAAGAAAATTAAACCCCTGATAATTATATTTTTAATTAACCTCACCCCCCCCCCCCACCAGGAATAACAAATAGATGTGTTTTCGAACTGAAGCACTCTGAAAACAACACGTAACAATTTAAGTAAGAATCATTACTGTACCTCTTTAAAACCTAGGTTCAATAGTTGCTGAGCAACCAGATGCTGTCTTGTTAAATCAGAATTTAACACAGGCCCAGGATCGTTTTCGTAAGGCTGAAGAGAATTTTTTATTTCTTGAAGTGCTCGGAAATTATAGTTAGTTCTGTCGCCACTATTAGAAGACATTTCGACTAAAATAATATCTTGGCCCATATCAATTAACACCTGCAAGAAAAAAAAGCAGTGAAAATCCATCAAACCATGTCCGGAAATGCTAAATAAAAAAAATTGCGAGTATTATCAACTAGAATAAAGAATTTCATCAAGAGGGAATATACAGAGGCAACTGAACTCCCTTAATATATTAGCCCAAGAAGTGGAAGAAAGGAAAAAAATGTGACCATCAGCTAAACCAGCATATAAGGTTCAAAATGGGGTATTAGATTTTTTTTTCAGAGGAGAAGGAGGGGAGTGGTCAAAATGTGCACAGAGGATATACTCAGAATTTCTAAATTGTATAGGAGGGGATTTCTTTCAGTTTCCTTATCTCCTGTTAGCTAGAATTAACTTAATTTCAATGTCATAAGGGGATATTCTTTTTTTATACTGAGAATAAAGAGTAATATCAAAAGAAAAGAAACAGAAATTACCCTAATTATGGGGGATACCCCCGGGACTCAGTGTGTTTTGTGATGAAGTTAAAGATGCACTTTAGTGAAGATAGTACGGCTTTTAAATATGGCTTTTTTTTACTGAGGTTTCAATTTTCCTCAGAAATACGATCCTCGAAAAAAAAAGGAACAAAGAAGAAACAACAAAGTATTAACACATAATTTCACATTTCAAATTTAATTTTTATCTTTAAAAAAATGTCTATCGTAATTTTTCTGGAGCAGGATATATACCTGAGGATCATCAATGTGCCAAACCGAAGTTATTAAAACAAAATATGTTAATTTCAAATGATGAGAATCAAGATTGGGAATACAGCTGAATGCCACCACAAACACCAGATGTTATTTATCAGGTAACCTATGGTTTCATAATAATTAAACATCCAACAAGTAAGTTTTTTGTAGTAAACGTTGTGCAATGTTTAGAGTAGCACAGTTGAAAAGTAGCTGAAGTCCCTGAAGTCATATTTGGTACTTGATGCACACAACAGTTAGGCTAGGCAGCATATCTTCTCCTCTTAGACTTTTTTATGCATTAATTGAAAAAAAAAAAAAATCTGAAAAAGCTGCATTTTAAAGAAAAGTAAAGTGCCATATTAAAACTTTAGACGAGCGGAAATAAACTCCTTTAATAGTTCAAATTTGAAAAGGTTAGAAATTACTATCAACGAATAAATGAAACGCAAAACAAACAGAAATTATAATAAATAATGACATCAAACCTAAAGGTAACAGATACAGATATAGATGAATAATAATAATAAAAAAAATTTTTTAAAACGAGTGGAAATTAAAATGAATTCTCAAGTCAAACTTAAAACGAACAGATATTGCTACAAATGGGAGCTGGGCTACTGTTCCCTGCCACCTGTAAGCCTTTTAAAGGCTATTGCGTCATTTGTGTTTAGTTGAAAACTATATTTGTTCAATAAATCAATCAATCAATTTATTTAAAAGAAACAGGGAATTTTTTTTTTTTACAAAACTTTAGACCCCCACAAAGGCTCTTTGGCCTGTGAGTGAGAGACTAAACAAAACGTTAAATAATAGCACTAAAATCAAACAGAAGGACAAGAAGAAAAAAATAAAATAATTAAACAACAACAGCAAAAACTACCATGCCAATCAAAATAAATGAATTAAACAAATTGAAAAGGACAGATAGAGGGGAAAAAGAGAAGGGAGGAGAGAACTAACTCTCTAGACATAACAAGTGATCAGTTAGCTCTTTTTCAAATTGTCTATAAGAATGACATAGCCGAATTTTAACTGGCAGGGATTTCCGTATGGAGGCACAACATAAAACTGGATCAAAATCTGATCTTATACTTTTGGTTTTATGAATGAAAATATCCATGTCATAACTGAGAGAAAAAGAAAACACAAGATTCCTTTCATAATTCAGATATTAAAAGATATTAATTAAAGAACATTTTAAACCAAAAATAGAATCAAATAATCTACCAAGCATACAACTACCACAAATCAGTATCAATAAATAAATGAAACCCAAAACGAACAGATATTAAAATAAATAACAAAATCAAACTCAAAACGAGCAGAAATTAATTTGAGTAGGGTTCAAAACCCCTATGCTTTCTAAAAGCCAGAATATAATTTAATAAAACATTAATTACTTTTATAAAAGTTATAAAAGTGAAAACATTTAAAAGAATTTTTTTCAGTAGAGCATAAATTATAGCCTATTCTGGCTTTTAGAATGCATAGGGGGTTTGAACCCTACTCATACTAATTTCTGCTCGTTTTGAGTTTGACTTTGTTATTTATTTTAATTTCTGTTCGTCTTGAGTTTCATTTATTTATTGATACTGATTTCTGGTAGTTGTATGCTTGGTAGATTATTTGATTCTATTTTTGTTCATTTTTGGTGTAATGGAGTTCTTTACTTAAAAAAAAAACTTATTTTGTGGAAAGTTTTTTTGAATAATTTCTGTTCGATTTATATTGACATAGTCCTTTTCAGGAAAAAAAGAAAATAATAGTTTGAATCTTTCCGGTTTTTCTTTAAGAATTTATGGTTGGGCCTGCTATTTATATGCTGGAGAAACTTTTTCAGCCAGTTTAAACAACAAAAACTCTTTTGAAAATCATGACAAAAATAGTGGTGTTTAATTTAGTCATATACATCCTCTAGTTGACCTGATAAATAAAAGTTAATACCATTCCCAAAAATTATATCTATGCTCTTTCACAGCCTGGATACAATTGCACTCTTTTGATTTAGTAAAATTTTAAGAGCAGAAGTAGTAATAGAAGTAGCCCCAAAAATTTGAACTTAACACCCTCAGTTGTTCTTGGTATATTGCTGAGATGTCTTATTGGCAACCAGCCTACAAACAGTGTGTTTTGATTTAATTTTAAAGCAACATTTAGTTTTTAAGCATAATGGGCAAATTACATAAGTGTGGGGGGTTGACCTACCCAATAACCCTAGAGATATAGTTACTAGACCATTCAGCTATGCTGAACAAAATGGCTGTCTTAAAATTTTGATTGGAAGTGTCTGGAAAATTATGAGCTAAAGAGGAGGGCTGACTGCCCTCCCATCATTTTTTACTCTTAAGAGGGCAATAGAACTTTTAATTTTCAATCGAATTAGCTCCTTCAAAATATCAATGATATTACTAGCCGTGATAGAACATTGCTGCCTATGTCCTTATATGCCCTATAGTGCTTATATGCCCTAGCCCTTTTAGTGCCTGCATGCATATAGGTTTTTCGTTTAACTGGTAGTCCTCCTAAACGTTCCCTAAAAGTTTCAACTTAAGGTCATTAGTGTTGTTAGTTACAGTAGCTGTAGAAGCAGCATTAAATGAGTACATACAGTGTCTTCTGGCAAGCTCTAAATCCACAACCTATGAAGGTACGAAGGTCTTCAGAGAATATTTCTGTTGTACGGATGACAACCTGCCATCCGTATGCAGGTTGTCAAAAGGGCATATCAGCAATGTCTTAGGAACAGTTTCGTGTGTGAAATTAAAACTTACAACGCTTGTTGTGGGGGATGTTGAACAAACCAAAAGACAATATTTGCATCATCATACTAATGCTTCTGCTCCTACTGCTACTAAAGCTAAGACTACTACTACTAACTGTACTCCTACTGCTACTACTATATTTACTGGTGCTGTTACTACAGCTGATAAACCTAAAAGTATTAAGGCAAAAATTTTGGGCAATATTGTAACTGTATTGAAATAAATCGAAACACACTATGCCCATATCAGTTGTCAAGAGGACACATCACCAATGCTTCAGGACCGGTTGAAGGTATTAAGTTAAAAATTTCACTGTGTGTTGAAGGGGATGTTGAAAAAAGGTGCTATTTGCATATTGCTACTAATGCTACTACTGTTACTACAACTATTGCTATGCATAATTAGTAAACCTTTCAACAATGCTGAAAAAATTGATGTCTCAAAACTTTGCTTGGATATTTGTTATGGGAAATGATGGACGTAGAGGTGGGTGGGGAGGGGGGGGGGGGGTAGGTTTCTCTCAAATCCCTTTGACTTTTAAAAAGGGCAGTGTAACTTCCAATTTAAAATCAAATGAGACCCATCTTAATTTAATACAACCGCCCATTTCATAAAAACCTTATATGTCCCAGGGCATAACTTAAAACCCTTGCCCCAGGGCTCTGGGGGGGGGGGGTGCCAATCCTGGAAGTATCGTTATATGTTCTTTGGACTATTTTAAACAAACTTGCAATCGCACAATTTCAATCAGATGCATTTGGTGAAAAGAGGGGTAGTTGGGCGGGGGGCTACTTCACCTCCATCACTATTGACTTTTAAAAGGGAACTAGAACTTCCAATTTCAGCCAAATGAGCCACCTCTAAAGCTTATAGAGCCATCCCTTCCATATGAACCTTAAATGCCCCAGGGGTTTAACTTACAACCCTTGCCCTCAGAATCTGGTGGTTTGTTATATGATATTTAAAAGCCTTGTTATATGATATTTGGACTATTTTGAATAAAATGACTGTCTCAAAATATCTATTAGATACATCTCAGGAAAACAAGACGTGAACTACGATGAATAAAATTGTCATCTTCAAATTTTGATTGGAGGTGTTAAGGCTAATGCTGAGTGTGGAGGGGGGGGGGCTGTTTGCTCTCAAATCACTTTGACTCTTAAAAAGGACACTATAATTTCTAATTTCAAATCAAACAAGCCCAATCTAATGGTTATACGACCGTCCATTCCATAAAAACCTTATATGCCCTCATAAAATAACTTACAACCCTATTCCCAGGGCGCCAGGGGGGGGGGGGTGTCATCCCTAGAGACATTATTATATGTTCTTTCGACTATTTTGAAAAAAAAATCGCTATTCATAATTCCATAAGATGCTATTGGTGGAAAAAAAGGTTGTAGAACCAGGGTAGGGGGGTAAATGCCGTCCATCGCCTTTGACGCTTAAAAAGGAAATAGAACTTCCAATTTTCAACCAAATGAGCCTCTTCTAAAGTTAAACAATCATCCCTTCCATAAAAACCTTAAATAACCCCTGGGCATAACTTACAAATCTTGCCCCTAATTTCTGGGGTTTGTTCTAACCCCAAAAGCCTTGCTCTATGATATTTAGACTATTTTGAATAGAATGGCTATCACAAAATTTCTATTAGATACATTTCAGGACAATACGGCGAATCACAAAGAAAGAAAAACAAGCAAAAATGGTGTTTTTAAAGGCCAAATGAAAATACTGAAAAAAGACAACAAAGCGGATATTTCAAGGGGACAAAGGCCTCTCCTCTTCAGCCCGAAACGAAAAAATATAATCAATGCGAGTTCCGAAGAACAAATCAACAAATAAAACGCGGAAAGTCAATGTGAATGTGAAAAAAAAAACAATGAAAAAAACAAAAAATTAAAAAGATGAATAAAAATCAATAAAAGCCAAAAAATTATAAGAATTAAAACCAAATACCTAACAACAATAAAAGTGAGTCATTCACCAATATCCGTGATTTGCAAAGAAATTCAAAATTGAACCGCCATCGACGGATACTAGCGAATAACTGAGAAATAAAAGAAAAACATTCATTCACTCAAACCAAAACGAAACAGCATTGAATGAGTTGGAGAGCTATGTCATCTGACTCCTGTTTTTAATAAATGCATTCCTCGCAGACACTCTTTGCAGGGTTCGGACAGGTCGGTTCGTTTCAAATTATAGCCTCTGTCCTATTTTTATAGGATTTCCCGGGCCCAAATATAGGCCAAATATAGGATTCGGAAGTCCTCGGGATCAGATCTGTGGTAGATGGCGTGGGATGCCTGGTCACATAAATTCGTCATTTCCCGAGTTTTTGCATTTTTTTTTTCAAATACAAACTGTACAAATAGTAAAAAACAGGAAAAAATCAGATACACATACTGTGCCAACGATTGACTGATTCAGGTAAAATATTTGGAATCACTCTTGCTGCTTCTTGGGCATCAATTTCGATATGAGGTCAGTTTTTCTCTTTGCAAGAGACTGCTCCATTCTTGCAGATTCCACCATCTGCTCTCTTTCACTTGTTCTGGACTTCACAGCTCCCTCGAGCAAAGAAACAGCTAGAGCAATGTCTATGAAAATCTTGGACTCGGCAGCCTTCTTCATTCTGTCAGTCGCTTCCTGAAGTAGAGTATCTGCTACTGATCTTTTTTCTTGCTCTGATGCTCTAAGTTTTTTCCTTTTGCTTTCCAGGTCTTCTATTTCTTTCTTTTTGTCGTGGACCTCCTGCAACTTCCAATTGCTGTCCTCTTCGAAAGCTGCTTTCTCCTTCTCGGATAGCTCTTCTTTTTCTTTTCATCCAGATATTGTTGATACCGAGACCGTGCGGAACGTGCAAAATTCAACAGCTCTTTTGTAATAGCAAACCGTTCTGGTTTTTCTCCATAAAGCCTCAACGTGTCATATACCATGAGTCTCGCATCCAGAACGCGTTCAGACATCAAGGCCTGGTCTTCACCGAGAATTCTACCAGAACACGAGAACCCACGCTCAACATCTGCGTTGCCATGCGACAACGTTAGCATCGCTTTGATAAGCTTGGTAAGTTCCGGGTACTTGCTGTCCCCGCGCTCATTCACCAGTCCAAAATAATGGCTCCAAAAATGATAGATCCGAGTAATGTCCTCACGGGGTCCAGTTTCCGTTCGCAAAAGCAGCCACTCAGCCTGGGCGACGTCTGAGCCTACTCCAATCGCAACCACGCCTGCCACAACTGCTATGTCTGCAATGCTTCTTGAATCCTTCATGTTGATCGGACTCAAACAGCGTAAAGCCTCTAGAAAACTATCCTTTTCCAGAGGACATTAGTTCAAAATATGGCGAATACCCAAAATAAAATGTTTTCGCACATTGACATCGAAAATGGCCTTGTCTTTCAGTGTTGCTTTCTCACCGAAAGCTCGTTCCACATTTTCTGAAACTATGGGCTTTTCTGCATCATTTTTCAGCAAGGTTCAACATTTCTGGTGAGAAATTTTCAGTCTCGGTCACGAAATCTGGAGTAAAGACCCGTCCGCAAAGCGTCACAACTAGTCTTATGATATCTGAGTGCAGAATATGAATGAGAGGGCTCTTCTTTCTGGAACATTTGGGCGAAACTCATGAACAGTTCTGCTGAGGCTAGAACAAACTCGAGTTGGGCCTTCATCGTCGCACTTTTGATATAAGCCATAATCTTCAGAAATTTGGGAGTGGACAGAAGATTCTTCAGTTTTTTCTCTCTCAGCACGAATTTCAGGAAGTACTCTAAGATTGCTGGCCACTGCTTCATGATTCTAGCGAGGGAACGTCCGATCTTCAGCCAGCGGCTTGGGACATGCTTCACGAAAGCTTTCTCTGGCACTCCCACTTTCTTTTGGCACTTTCGATAGTCTTCACAACGTGCAGGCCAGCCGTCAAAAAATGAATGCACAAGAATAACGAAGTCGAAACTTTCTTCTCCGAACATCTCAAGACCTTTCAAGAAAGCGTTATGAATTATATGGATGTTGCAAGTACCAATGTTCAACATTCCCTTTCCCGTCACTTTCTTTTTTTCGGCATTGAACTTGTTCCAAACGCTTTTTTTGACGTTTGGTCCGTCACTTCCAAGCGTGATTAGTTTTTCAAGTGGCAGCTGATTCTGCTCATTGGACGACATAATCTTCCTATACAGGTTATCACTTGTTGCGTGGCCCATAAAGCTTGTGCATAAATGTCTGCTCTGGATTTCGTTTCCGAATGATGACCAATATCGAACACGTATCTGTAACTCTTTGATACCAGCGTTGTTGGTTGTCTCGTCATATTCTAGTGCAAAATATGACTGAATGTCCTTCACAAGCAATTGCTTACAGTAAGGATGCAGCGCATCGGTGATCAGATACGTGAGTTTCTTCGCACATACGGACATTCCGTCGGGGATCTTACCGGGGAACTTCGCAAGGAAGGTTGCGACAATATGGTCTGAAGAGTTAGCAGACATGGAACTCTGTACCGTCTGAATTGCCCATATTAACTAAGCTTTATAAGCGGCTTCACGCTCACAAAACATGTTTGTACCAACTAATGGTTTATCCTTGGTTTTTTCATCAACTCGAGATTGTCCGGTCAGGTGAAGCTGTAGTTGATGTAGTTGAGCAGTAACTGCGGCTTTGTGTTCTGCAGATCGCACATGTTGGTTTAGCTGAGCAACCCCATCTGTGCAACCAAGATTTTTCAAGCAGAGTTTGCAAAAGAACGAGTACTGGTCATTCCCAGTCTTACACCATTCGCCTATCTTTCTACCGCTGCAATCCGTCTTAGCAGGCCATGAACTATTGAACTTGATAGGCCCCATACTTAATTACCAAGCATCACCTGCAAAATAGTATCCCGCGATTAAAAGGCCATAAAAAGAAAAAATGTGGATATGTCCGAAACTGGGCCGTATTTGCATCAGCCTTTTATAGCGTTCAGCCAGGAAACGCTTAAGTCGCAAGAACTGACAGTCTCTATCTATATACTGATCTTTGCTCATTTCGGACAGGCCCAACATGTCAAAAAACAAAACATAGGCTACTAAGTCAACACAACAGCATAGCCCAGGCAGAAGCAGCTTACTAATTCCAACACAAAGCATTAGTTAAGTTCAAACTGCTCAACAGTTGTAATTAATTATCGATCTACACCGAAAGACAGCACAGTATAAAAGCAGAGTCAAAAGCAAAGAAAAGCACATCTTGGCTTACTTAACGAGCAGTGAAAATTGCAAATCATGAGCAATGTTCTTGGTGCTCTTCCGCCGGAAATATAGGAATAATAGGATTTTAGCCAAAATATAGGCATTTTATAGGAGTGCATTAAAACATAGGAATTTATTGGAATTTATAGGCGAGTCCGAACCCTGTCTTTGAGACTTAAGGGGTTGTTGACGTGTCTGATTAAGTGATTGGGAAAGTGTTACAAGGTTTATATCTGGGACTATTAAAGTATCGGCTTTTCTTTTGAGAAAACCGAAATAAGACTCATTTATTCTAAAATCACCTGAATCCCTGTTCAAAGCTAGACCTAAATGTTGGTATTTATAAATTTTAACAGCTTCTCTGTAGTGCTGGACAATACCTTTGTCATGCTAAATAAGGCATGACAATACCTTTGTCATGCTTGATTAAACAAAATAGTATGGTCTGGGTTTTCAAAAATGTGCTCTGCAACGGCAGAGTCAAAATTTTGTGTTTTTTCCCGCTTTTTAAGTGTATTATTAATTGAGGTAGAGTGCTGAGTTAATCTATCCGTAAGTCGCCGATCAGTTCTTCCAATATACCAAAGACCACACGAACAAGGAATTCTGTAGACGCTTGAGTTTCACCTATCGGGATAGGGTCTTTACCTTGATAAATTTGGGATCTGATAGTTTTTCTGGGTCTATAGTAAGTGTAAATGTTATTTTTTCTTAGATTTTTTTTTAAATGTGGTCTGCAACCCATTTAACGTACGGGAGACCAAAATAAACTGAATTTTCTCTTTGATTTGCGTTTTCTGTGTAACTATCTGATAATCTTTTAATGCGTTTTGCAACTACAGAATTTATTAAACTAATTGGATAACCATTCCCAAATTAAATATCTCTAAGGTGGTCGAACTCTGAATCCAAGAAGCGTGTTGAACAAACTTTCAATGCTCTATCAACTAGAGAAGTGACAACTCCTCTTTTCACAGCAGGAGAATGATTAGAGGAACAATTTAAGTAACGGCCACTATGTGTGGGTTTTCTATAGACACTAAACTCAAAACATGTATCATTTCGGTGCACCAGAACATCTAAGAAAGGAAGACGCCTCTCTACCTATGACTCCTGAGTAAATTTAAGTTTTGGATCCAAGGAGTTGAGCAAGTGCAGAAAAGAACCCAGAGATTCGTCACCATGCTCCCACAAATAAAAAATATCATCTTTGAAACGAACCCAAAATTCAGGTTTACAAAAAACTTTGCAAAATAGCCGTTTCTTCAAGGTCTTTTATGAAGATATCAGCCTGTTTTGGTGAAAGGGGGGCGCCCATGGAAAGCCTATATTTCTGTCTATAAAAAATGCCTCTATAATGGAAGTAAAAAGAAGTTCTGTTACAAAGGGCTGTAAGTGAAAGAAGTGTCTAATTTGAAAGAGTAAATTTTTCTGATATAGATGGGTTAGAATTAAGTTTATGCTCCAAAATCAGTTTGGCCTTTTGAGGATCACAATTGGTATACATTGAACCTGCATCAAAACTGCCAATTCTCGTATTTGGTTTAACCGAAACTTGCTTTACATTGGCAACGAAATGAGCGGAATTTTTAATATAGGATTTTTGAGCCTGAATTAGTGGGCAAAATACAACTGATAAGAATTTCCCTATTTTTGCTGTAGGAGAATTAAAAGAAGAAACAATGGGTCGAAGTGAATTACTGGGCTTATGAATTTTAGGAAGACCATAAAACGAGGGGACGTGCACCCGCGTGGGTAAAACCTTTTCTAAAACTCATCTGTGATTTCACCTTTTGCTATTAGATAAGAAAGCTCTTTCGGACTTCCAGGACAAATTTTTCCGTGGGATCGGTAGCTAATTGTTCATATGTGTTAGAATCATTTAAAAATTTCTCTGACTTGTTTGTCGCAATCGTCTGAATCTAATAACAGTATTGCCTTTATTGGCTTTTGTAATAATCCTGGAATGATCTTTATGTAGTGCGCATAAGACTAAGTGCTCATTTTTACAATTTTTTTTTAATTTGGATTATTAACAGAAGGCGAATCCAACAAGGTTTCAACAAAATGTGCACTAACCTCAGCAATCTCTTCAATCTCCGCACGAGAGTCATGAAATGCCCCCTCTGTGTTCGCGATAATTTCATTATAAGGTATTTTCGAAGGGGCTATCGAAAATTTCAATCCTTTCGACAGAACCTGATTTTGCTCTGTTGTAAGGGGTGTGGAGCTGAGATTTATCACAGCAGGACCAGGATACACTTTTGGGACAAAAGGTGGATTATTAGAGAGTGTTTCCAATTTTTTTATGGTGTAATTTCTCAGAAAGTCTTTGTCTAGAAATCCTAAAATCATGCTGGAAAGAATTTTCAGCAATAGCCTTAACTTGATGAAAATCAGCATGAGAAAGCATACATAACATTTCTTGCTCTAGGCTGAAAATATCCTGATTTAACCGGTAGCGCTTGCTTTTGCAATCGCTAATAACATGATTTAAAATACCAAATTATCTACGACCAATGTGCGTGTTTCTGTGTATGTGTGTGTGTGTATGGGGGGGGGTGGTGGTAGCTGCCCTCCAATCACTTTGACTCTTAAAAAGAGCAATATAATTTTTAATTTCAAATCAAATAAGCCCCATCTGATGTTTATACAACTGTCCATACAATAAAAATCTTATATGCCCTCATAAAATAACTAACAACCCTATCCCCAGGGCGGTGGAGGGTTGTGTCATCCCTAGAGACATTATTATATGCTCTTTCGACTATTTAGAAAAAAATCGCTATTTCATAATTTCATCAGATACGATTGCTGAAAGAAGGGGTTGTAGAAAAGGCGGGGGGGGGGGGCTAAATGCCGTCCATCACTTTTGATGCTTAAAAAGGAAATAGAACTTCCAATTTTCAACCAAATAGGCCTCTTCTAAAGTTAAACAACCATCCCTTTCATAAAAACCCTAAATACCCCCTAGGCATAACTTACAACCCTTGCCCCTAATCTCTGGGGTTTGTTCCAAACCCAAAAGTCTTGTTCTATGATATTTAGACCACTTTGAACACAATGGCTATCTCAAAATTTCTATTAGATGCATTTCGGGACAATACGAAAAATGGGCGTGTGAAGGGGGGGGGGTAGCTGCCCTCCAATCACTTTGAATCTTAAAAAGTGAACTAGAGCGTCTGATTACCAATCCAATTAGCCCCTCCAAAGTTTATATGACCACGCTTTCTAACAAAACCTTATATGCCCCCAGGGCATAATTTACAACCCTTGCTTTGAGGGCGGGGGGAATTTTTTATCCTAAAAGACATAATTTCCAGACTGATTCAAATACATTGAACAAAATGGCTATCTCAAAATTGTGATTGGAAGTGTTTAGGGAAATGATAGGCGTGGGGGGGGGGGGGGGTATTTGCCCTCTGATCATTTTCGACTAATAAAAAGGCACTAGTCCTCTCAATTTCCAGTCGAATGAGCCCCTATTGAAGCTTCTACGATAAAATTATCCATGTCCCAAGGGCATAACTTACGACCCTTGTCCTGAGGGCTATGGGGGGGGGGGGAGTTCCTCAAAGACATAATTTAATGACCTTTCAATTACGTTGAACAAAATGGCCATACCAAAATGTTGATCAGAAATGTTTGGGGAAATGATGGGCGTGGGGTGGGGGATGATTCTCCCTCTGTTACATTTGCTTGTTAAAAAAAGCAATATCCCTCTCAATTTCCAATGAAATGAGCTCATTTTGAAGTTTTTACGACAACGCTTTCTATAACAACCTTATATGCCCCCAGGGCATAACTTATAACCTTAGCCATGAGAGCTGTGGGGGGGGGGGGCTGTTATACTCGAAGACAGAATTTCCGGATCCTTCAACTACTTTCAATGAAATGGCTATATCAAAATGTTGATTGGAAGTGTTTGCAGAAACCAAGGGCGTGGGGCGGATGGGCATTTGCCCTCTGATCGCTTTTGACTATTATTAAAGGCACTAGCCCTCTAAATTCCCAATTGAATGAGCCCTTTTTGAAGTTTCTACAACAACATTTTTTTTAAAAACCATATATGCCCCCAGGGCATAACTTACAACCTTTGCCCTGGGGACTGTGGAAGGTTTGTCATCCTCAAAGACATAATTTCAGGACCTGTCTACTACGTTGAACAAAATGGCTATCTCAAATTTTAATTGGATGTGTTCGGGGAAATAGTGGGCGTGAGAGGAGGGTTAGTTGCCCTCCAATCACTTTTGACAATTAAAAAGAGCACTAGCCCTTTCAATTTCCAATCGAATGAGCCCTTTTTGATGTTTGTACAACAAAACTTTCTATAAGAACTTTATATGCCCCCAGGGTATAACTTAAGACCCTTGCCCCTTTGGCTGTGGGGGGGGGGGTTGTCATCCTAAAAGGCTAATTTCCAGAACTTTCAACTATGTTGAACAAAATAGCTATCTCAAAATTTTGATAGGATGTGTTTGGGGAAATAGTGGGCATGAGAGGGGGGTTAGTTTCCCTCCAATCTCTTTTGACTATTAAAAAGGACACTAGCCCTTTTAATTTTCAGTCAAATGAGCCCTTTATTAAGTTTCTACAACAGATATTTCTATAAAATCCTGATATGCCCCCAGGGTGTAACTTATAACCCTTGCCCTGAGGGCTGTGGGGGGGGGGGGGGGAGTGTCATCCTCAAAGACATAATTTCCAATCCTTTCAACTATGTTGAACAAAATAGCTATCTCAAAATTCTGATTGGATGTTTTTTTGGGAAATGGTGGGCTCGAAAGTGGGGTTAGTTGCCCATCAATCTCTTTCAACTTTTAAAAGGGCACTAGCCCTCTCAATTTCCAATCAAATGAGCCCTTTTTGAAGTTCCTACGACAATGTCTTCTATAAAAACCTTATATGCCCCCAGAGCATAGCTTGCAACCCTTGCCCTGAAGGCTGTGGGGGGGGGGGTTATCCTCAAAGACCTAATTTCTAGAACTTTTAACTATGTTGAACAAAACGGCTATCTCAAATTTTTTATTGGATGTGTTTGAGGAAATGGTGGGCATAAGAGGGGGTTTAGTTGCCATACAATCAATTTCGACTATTAAAAAGGGTACTAGTCCTTTCAATTTCCTATCAAATGAGCCATTTTTGAAATTTCGACAACAATACTTTCTATAAACACCTTATATACCCCCAGGGCATAACTTACAACCCTTGCCCAGAGGGCCGCGAGGGGGTTGACATCCTCAAAAACCTAATTTCAAGAACTTTCAGCGAAATTGAACAAAATGGCTATCTCAAAATTTTGATTGGATTGGGGGCCCTCCAATCCCTTTTGACTATTTAAAAAGACACTAGCCCTTTCAATTTCCAGTCAAATGAGCTCTTTTTGAAGCTTCTACAACAACGCTTTCTATAAAAACCTTATATGCCCCCAGGGCATAACTGACAGCCCTTGCCCTTAGGGTTTTGGGGTGAGTGTCATCCTCAAAGACATAATTTCTGGACCTTTCAACAATTTCGAACAAAATGGCTATCTCAAAATATTGATTGGATGTTTTTGGGGAAATGGTGGCATGAGAGGGGGTTAGTTGCCCTACAATCACTTTCAACTATTAAAAAGGGCACTAGCCCTTTCAATTTCCAATTGAATGAGTCCTTTTTGAAGTTTATGCACCAACACTTTCTACAAAAGCCTTATATACCCCAGGGCATAACTTTTAACCCTTGCCCTGAGGGGTGTGGGGGGTTGTCATCCTCAAAGACCTGATTTACAGAACTTTCAACTACGCTGAACAAAATGGCTATCTCAAAATATTGATTGGATGTTTTTGGGGAAATGGTGGGCATGAGAGGGGGTTAGTTGCCCTACAATCACTTTTGACTATTAAGAAAGGCAATAGCCCTTTCAATTTCCAATCAAATAAGCCCTTTTTGAAGTTTCTACAACAATGCTTCTATAAAAACCTTATATGCCCCCCAGGGCATAACTTACAACCCTGGCCTGTGGGGGGGGGGTGTCATCCTCAACAGACATAATTTCCAGAATTTTCAATATCTTGAACAAAATGGATATCTCAAAATTTTGATTGGATGTGTTTGGGGAAATGGTAGGTATGGGAGGGGTGTTAGTTTTCCTCCATTCACTTTTGACTACAATTTCCAATCGAATGAGCTCTTTTCGAAGTTTATGTGACAAATCCTTTAATACACAGTGCCCTGGTGTAAAAGAAAGAAACCAAAAAATAAATAATACATTGTGCCAACATTGTTATTTACTTAGGCAGTGCTATTGTGCTGCTTATGATAATTGTTTGAAGAAATTTGGGAGGAGTCCATGAAAATGCTTAAAAATGAAACAAGAGGAAAGAAAGATGTATGTGGAAGCTGGCCTGTCACTTCAGACACTAATTTAATTGCTCTGTTATATATTTTGAAAACAGGGAAGGTAAAAGAAGAGAATCTTGATAGCCATACTGCTGGGCAGTAGTGCATTTAAGGTTGAATAAGAGAGTGACAGAGGATCTTTATTATTGAGCCAGGGAAACAATGACAAACAGCACAGTGATGTTTGAAAGAAAAATTTTTGTTCAATAAAATACCCAGGAATCAAACATGTCTATTGGGGGGACAAGTTATATCACCATGAGTGGTAGAAATAGTTTGAACCAAAGGACAAGAAGTACTTGATGTTAAAAAAAAAAATAGGTAGATTATTTTTAGCTAGTTTTAGGGAAAGGCAATTTACATCAAAACAGGCAAAGATTCTTTCTAGAACAGAATACACTTTCTTGATAAGGGAAGAATCCTTAATTTCTGAGCACCCAAGAGTACTATCATCTGCAAATGCAAATAGCACTGGGTCTTGAGCTGCCTCACTAGGTGGATCAAAATTGTGACCACAAATACTACAGCAACTTTGTTTAGTTTGTTCAGATACAGCAATAATCCTAAGAATCATTGATGAACATAAGGAATAAAACAAGTCCTAGGATACATCCTTGAGGGACACTAAAATCAACATGGAATTGATCTTGAAGCTTAGGGCCAATACTGATAGACCTTTCAGATAAATAAGTTTCAAACCAATGATAGCTGTTTCCTCATATTCCTATATGCTCTATTTTGGAGAGTAGGATAGTATGTGATATGCTGTCAAACCCTTTTCAGACATCAAGGAAAATGGCAGTTGGAATTCTACCCTCATCAAGTGCCTTGTGAATGAACTTCAGCAAGACCATGCAAGCATGTTCTGTTGAGTGTTTAGGGCAAAAACCAAATTGATTGTAATAGAAAAATGGTGTTTTGTCAAGAAACACAAAAGTCTAGAGTACATATATTTTTCAAAAATTTTACTAAAGGCTGATGAAAGAGAAATTGGTTGATAATTAGAATGACCTTCTCTAGAGCAACCCTTATGGAGAACAACTAATCTGGCAGATTTTAGGGCACTAGGAAAAGTTCCCTTCAAAAATGATGAGTTCACAAGAAAGGTGAGAGGAAATAGAATAGAGGGTAATATAAACTTTAAAGCCCTGGCAGGAATTTGGTCAGGTCCACAAGAGGAAGATCCTATTAGCTCAGAAACGATTCTTTGGACTTCAAACCCAAAACAAAATCCAAAGCCATCGAGTTTTGACAAGAAGGACCAAGGAAATTATTAAAGTCACTGGTAAAAGAAGCACTAATCAAAATATCTTCAGAAATTGATTTCCCTATTGATGCAAAGTAAGAGCAAAATTCACCCATTATGATGTTACTATTAGTTATTACTGCCCCATTAGAAATTAATTTATTTGGCAAGTTATTTCTTTTAGAATTGGGATGGAGAACTGTGTTTATACGTTGCCAGGTTTTTCTCATATTCTTGCCAAATTTGATGAACATATTGGAGTAATAAATATATTTGGCTTTACAAATCAAGGGATGCAATAAATTTCTATATTTTTATACTTTTCAAGATGATGATAAGAGTTAGAGGACTTGAATGCCTTCCACAAATAATTCTTTCTTTTTGTACTCTTAATAAGAGCTGCAGTCATCCAAGGGGCACAAGGAACTGAACACTTGGAGCTTTCATCAGCTGAGTTTACGCAGGAACTATCAACAAAGGCCTCTTTGACCAGATTGTAGAATTGATTAAAAAGACTATCAACAGACCGACTTGAATTACTGAGAAACTCACAGGATGTATCAGACAATCGAAAATTTAAACTGTTCAAGTTGATGCTCTTGGTATTGGACTGGCAAATTACAAGGAGTGGAAGGAACTGAAGGTAGACCAGAGATTTAATAATTTTTAATACATGGAAAGTAATCAGAGATGCCAGACATGATAACAAAACTTGAATTAGGCATTAGAACAGAAAACATATTGTTGCTTAATGTGGCAGATGTGTCAGTAACTCTAGAAGGAATGGTGATACAAGGAAACATATTAAAGGATAAAGGAGATGATAAGAAGTAATAGGAAGTTGTAAATGAAGTTTTTAACAGGTCACTATTGAATGATAATTTCATAATTACTTCTGCATATTTCAGACATAACCTTCTCAAAAATTCCTAAGAAAGAAGTTATGATCCCACTTGGTGGGCAGTATATTTTCCCAATGATTGTTTTCTTGCTGTCAATCAAAATTTCAATGAAAACAGACTAAAAAATTCCATCCAAATGCTTACACAGATCACTATGCAAAGTATAATCTAGGTAATCAGCAATATAAAATGCTAAGCCATCTTTTTTTCTCTCCAATTTATTTACAAACTCCAAGTTATATCTGGAAATATCTAAAAGCATATTATTGCCCTTGAGAAGAAATGTTTCACACAGTCCAATAATCTGAGGAGAAAAACAGGGTCCTTGAATGTTTAAATGAAGAACTGAGAAATTAATGCCAGAATTCACATTTTTGGTCATGTTAAAACTATAGACACAATCTACAGTAGAAATACTAGTCAAAAAAGAGATATTAGGTGGGGTCCCAGATGAGTCACCAATTAAATTTAAAACATTTAGGCTAGGAGTGTTCTCAAGCAATTTAAATTGAATGGGAATAGAGTTATCATAACTAGAGTGATCATCATCAACAGCTGTCATTTATAAGAAGTGGATGTAATAAAAATCTGGATATAATTAAAGAGGAATGTGCAGAAAAAGGGAGAATGAACAGATATAATAGAAAAATTGTTTGTGCAATGATCTTAGAGCAAAATCATGGTATGAAAGAAAAACAAAAAAAATCATTAACAATGTCAAAACCAGTGAGGTAGCATATAACTATCAAGCACAGAAGTTTGGAAGAAAAACATAAAAATATGTATTTTGAACCATGTGGTTTAATTCTTCAAAATATTGATAACAAATAAAAAGAATAAAGTGGAATCACTATAATCAATATGACTGAAAATGACTAATGAAAATAAACTATTGGAATGTTTCATATATGATGATGTTGATTTCTGGAAATCTCAGTAATTCAAGATTTACTATAATAATTTTTTTTCAAAGATACAATTTTTTTTTAAATGCTTAAAATATATTTGGTTTTCAGTAAACCACAAATAACCCAATAGCCTTTAGAAGGTATACAAGTATAGGGTTGGTAGCATCTAAACTCATATTTGTAGTAATTTTTGTTTGTTTTAAGTTTGACTTGAGTATGCATTTAAATTTCCACTCATTTTAAGACTTTATTTATTCATTAATATCAACGCCTGCTATGTATATTTGATATTATTATTTAACCTTAAGTTCTGTTTGTATTGAGTTTCATTTTTCTGATAGTAAATACTGATTAATTTTAGTTTTAAATATTTTTAAACTTTATTTTGGCGTGTCTTAAATTTTAATATGGATCTTTACTTTTCTTTGAAAACTTCTTTTTTGAAAAGTTTTTCTAAAAAATTAATTTCTGCTTGTTTTTGATAGCCCAAGTTTTATCATTTGTTAATGTTACAGATATTTTTTCAGTTTTTGAGGTTTTTTGCTCAAGAATTAAAGTATTGGATTCTAATTTAAGTTCTTAAGTTGCATAGAGATCTGAGCATTGGTACTCATTGTATTCAACATAACATCATTTACTGAAACATGGAAGTTTCAACTTAATACCCATAGCTGTTCCCAAGACATTGCAGATATGGCATATTGACAGCCAGAAAGTAGATGATGCCTTTTGATTTTGTTGAACATCCTAATTAACATTCCCTGATAGTTTCAGCTTAATATCCTAAGCCATTCCAGGGATATGACAGATATATATATACCCTTTTGATAACTGGAATACACATTGTATCTTCTGATTTAGTTCAATAGTGCTGAAAGTCAACTTAATGCCCCTAGCTGTTCCAGAAATATTCCATATACAACTTTTTGACATCCAGGATGGATACAGTGTTGTTTGATTTAATTCAACTTTCCCTCAACATATTCAGAAGTTTCAACTTAATACCCTTAGCTGTTCCTGAGATGTTACAGATATACTGCTTTGATAACCTGAATGCATACAGTGTCTTTTGATTTATTTCAACATCTTTGAAGGATTCCATTATATATATTTAGTCATTCCTGAGATATTATATATGCCCTTTTGACAACCTGGTTGCACATAGGGTCTTTTTAATTAGTTCAACATCCCTTCTAACATTTCCTGAAAATTTCATCTAAATACCCTTAGTCATTCCTAAGATTTTGCCCAAGCTCTCCTTTTCCATCATAAAACATTAGTTTAAACAATTCCCAATTTGCATTATTTAGGCTCTTGCCCAAGGGCCTGTACCAAGTTAAAGTAAATGTCATATGTATGGCCAACCTTCAGATATGGAAGTGGCCAGACCAAGAGGACACCAGCTTCTACCCCAGGATAGACATCCTTAAATAATCAATGCCCCCTGTTCTTGCTTCAAGGGCATCTTCATGTTTCAAGTTCACCAACTGGTAGTTGACTTGTGATGAAAGTGTCCTTGATCTTAGTTATTTCAAGTCATTTCTTTGATTATACAACTGATTTTTATCATTTTTGGCTAAAAATGAATGATTTGTATCACAAGCAACTATTTACCATCCCTTGCCCCTGTAAGTAGCCCCACCTGGTTAATAGGACAACTGGTGCATGCAGGAACACCTCTATTTTTCTTTAGTTGAAAAGTGAAAAATCTGAGAAAGTGTACTCTATTCTCCTGATAATTGGCTTTCATTTGAGCTATGAGCCAGTTCTTTAGTCAAACATTTGGTATTATCTTTTTGCATTTTCTAAAACCATCCTAGTACATACAACTTACCCCTATTTAAATTGGCTACAATATAATTGTAACCTTTGTTTAAGTTGAAATGTAAAACAATTCCTACATTGTAGACAACCAACCCTAATTAGCCCATTCCCAAACATCAGCCATTCTATGCTACATATAGCACTGTCAACATTATATCCAAGATTATGAACCTACTAACAATGTTTATAAAAAAAATATATTTCAATTAAAGGCACTGTCTAAGGACTGGGGGCAATACACCCTACAGTGCTAAATACTATATATATATATATATTTTTTTTTCATCTTTTGACGTATTTTAGACTCCTGAAACACATTTGGCCTATATGACTACAATAGAATTGCTAGATAAAAGGTAACACTGGAGAGTAAGGGCTTTTTTGAAGGAAACATACTAACAAAATAAAAAGCAGTACCAACAGATTCTGCATTCTTGACTCTTTCTAAATATCATGATTACTGTTCTGACAATGCATACTACCTCCCTGATAATCACAGATATAGCCCTAGGTATATATAAAAAACTAAAAGAAAACACTAAAACAACAATTTTGCAGTATGGAGAATATTGCTATTAACTCAAATATCATGTTTCTTTCGATAACTTACAGGAACAGTGCCTCTTACTAGGATATCATATCCTGTTGTGGCACTCTCTAATCTTGGCTCAACATAGTGCACCTAGTGCAAAAAGTCATATCACTTTTGTATGTTATGTATTATGAATAAACACTTCTTTCTGTAGATGCTTGTCAAGACGGTTTTTTAAGCTATTTAGAGTTGGTGCCAACACTACTTCTTTGGGTAACAAGTTCCAGTTTTTAACTGCTCTAATAAGAGCAGTCTTTAACTCTTCTACTGTTATCTACTTGTTGAAATCATTTCAATAAAGTACATTGTCAGAAAAGCCAACACATTCAGGAAGAGCATAAAATAAAGAAACTAGTGGTACTATTTATATTTTATTCGCATATTTCCTTCAGAAGAGCCCTAAGTCTCCAGTACAACCAGAAAACTGTTATTTAAATCTAAAATTTTACTAAATAAGCAATGATTTTTATATCTATAAATTTCCATCATAGAAGGACTACAATTTTTTCCTGAAAATCAGTATGCTATAATTTATGTTGTGAAGAAAATCACCTAGATAAGTCATGACTTAGGAAAAATTTGTCTCCCTTTCCAAGCCTCTTAAATATTTTTCATAATTTGTCTGTTGACTAGATTAGAGACCCCCTGAAGGATGAAAGTCTTGAACATAAGTAGAAGGTTTTAAAATGCAACTTGTTAATTGATAAATAATTGATAAGGGACCAAGCTTTCAATCTCAGTCCCTTTTTCAATCTTTTGAAGAGGTAAAAATGTTCAGTCTTCTAAGGCCTAGAAATAACAAAATGGTAGACATAGTAGACATGGTAGGCATAGACAATGGTAGACATTCGCAGGGTATATTTTTGACCCTGTATTAATTCCTGTAAGTTTTATCTATCTAAATCCACTACTGCCCAAGATAGCAAAAACCCCTTAGATTGGAATTTCAAAATATCCAGGAGTGTCAAGGAGGGTTGGGGTGCATTATCAGGAAAACAACAATGATGTTTAGATATAGCATAGAATAAGGAATCTAATGGTACTTAGTTACTTTTATTCTGCAAAACAATCGAAAAGTGGCTCTCAAAAAGGAGAAATACTAGAACAGAAAGAGAGAAAATTTTAGATTACTAATTGTATGTTCACTATCATGGCTTTGTTCAAATTTTTAATCATTCATCACCAGCCCCCCCCCTCCCTAATGGTCTCATATATAGCCTTGAACTACATAAGGAACAACACAAAAATTATGAAATTCTAACTTTATAATGTGCAGCAAGCATCAATTAATCATATTACCTTGCTTTCTCCTTTTTGATCCATGTTTAGAGTCAGGTTTCACTAGTATCATTCAAATTTCATTTGAATGATCTAAAACACAGTTATCACACTTGAAAATAACACTATTTGCCTGGCAGAATTGCTAAGTTTTCAAATATTACAAATCTCAAATTTATTGGCTGACCCAAAAAAATACATGTTTCAAAAATGTTTTTAAATATACACTGCAAATCTGTTAGTCAAACTGGGTTATTTTCCAAATCTGATAACTGTGTTTCAAATCAATCAAATGAAATTACATTATCAATAAATGATCAACAAACATGGACAAAATAGGAAAAAATGTTAGTATTTATACATATCCTAGGGTTATAAGAGATAATTTAGGGAGAGGGTGGATGTACTGTAAAAAAAAAAAAAAAAAAAAAACATGAAAATTAGCAATCTAAAAATGTATCTATTTTTGTTCTAGCATGTCTCCTAAGCCTAATGGAGAACTGCTATTCTACATCTTTAGTTATAATTCTATCAAGATGTATCTCTTAGAAAAGTGAAACTCTGCAATACAACCTTAGTTTTTTCCTATGATATTCTATGTAGGATAAGACCCCTAGTACTTGGAAAGTGCCATGCTTTGGAAATAGCCTAGACTGTATGTTGATTAAAATGTATCTTTTAGGCTAAAGCATGGACACTTGGCTTTTAACCTTGGACATGATGTATACTATATAGGCATAAATAGTTAAAACTGACTGATAACCAGGACTAGAATAGCTAGAATTGGCTGACTATAATCTTGCTAAACTTTGTTTTTTAATATTTGAATTACTTTCAGTTATCTTGGAAAGGGGTTAGGCTAGGGAAAAAAAACATCCAGGGATGGGTCTATAGACTAAAGTATGCCCTGGGAAGGGATTTTGAAGTACCTACCTTTAAACCTTCTCTTTCTAGAAGGTCCTGACCTTTAAAAATATGTGTGTTATAAAAGTGAAACCTTGCAAAAAAGATCTTCTGCTTAAATGAAGTACAACAAAATTGTTTTCACCTTTACAACTTTAATCAATCCTAATTTATAAGATTTTAAAGATATGCAAATACATTTCCTAAATTAAAAAAAAAACAATGTTATGGCTTAAAATTCTACTCAAATAACAGGAATTACATTTTCAGAACTAATGCCAGAGAAAAAGAAACTGATAACTGAAAATAAAGGTAAAATGTTGTTTTGTCAAAATTTCAATAGGTAAAATTTCAGGACCCTCTAGAGAGAGGAGTAGAGGAAGGGGTAAAATTCTACTTTAGCTGTCTTGGAAAAAGGTTAGGTTAAGAAAATGAACTTTCAGGGATGAGTCTATGGGCTAAAAGGCAAATTTTTACCAAATGATATTATTGACTTACAAATAAAGTGAATATACCATTCAGTGCCTTTTTTATGCTCTTTCCAAATATAATAATCATTTTTGTTGGAAATGAATTTTGCCCCCACCCCTATATACCAATTCAGGGTATATATTTGCACATTAGGGGGGTGGGGTAAAGTTTAATCTTACCTCCCATTTACATCAGAAATAAAATTTGACCCCCCCCCCCTAATTTGCAAATATATACCCTTAATTGGTATATATAGGGGTGAGGGTAAAATTCATTTCTGACAAAAATGATTATTATATTTGGAAAGAGCATAAAAAAAGTATTGAGTGGTATATTCACTTTATCCATAAGTCAATAATAGGATTTGGTAAAAATTTACCAAAGTATGGGTAAAATGCTACTTTTGGCTATTTTGGAAAGGGGTTAACCCTTAACTGGTAGGGTGGGGTCTTTTTTACCCCAAGGACCCTTTGAGAGTATATTCCTCCTATGTCATTAGGAGCAAAGCGCTGTTTTCTCATGTATTCTCTGGAAACTTGGTTGTGTTGAAGCATACAATCAGTTGAGTAGCTGGCACCAAAGGCAAAGGAGGTAAGAGTGGACTGGGGTCATTTTGACCCCACCCTACCATTAACATTACAAAAAAAAGGAAAATGAAGATTTGGTTTTTTGAAGAAATATGATATTTGTTGCTAGTATTACATGTTTCTGTCATTGCCAAGAATGACTTAATTGTTTTTTTTGTAAATTCTAGTTGGATTTCACTTTTTAATTTCTCTGTTTTGGCCTTTTTCACCTTTTCTTTCTGGATTTCAGTGTCAAAAAGTTACTCATATGGAAAACTTTAACATTTTCTTTTGCCCTTAGAGAAAGAATGGATACCCAAGCTGAGAAACGCCTTACAGAGGAAGATATCATTCAGATACTTGAAGAAGATGATGATTTATCAAGTGGATCTGACACCCAGAATGATGATGACTACAGACCATCAAATGACAAGCAGGAAAACCTTGTTCCAGATGAAATTTCATCATCAGAAGAAAGCACAGAAGAATCCAATGAAGCTACCACTCCTTCAAGTCAATTTGGAGAACAGCCATCACCAGCTCCAGGTCAGCCAGACCTCAATGATGTGCCTCTTTCTCAGAGAAGCAAAAGATGGACCAGCAAGGATGTGCTACTAGGACGTGACAGAACAACAAAGTGGTCAAAAAGTGCACCACCCCTGAGCCAAACCAGAGCTATAAACATCATGACTGAATGAGCTGGCCCCAAAGGACCAGCACAAACAGGTCAACCTTTGCAACCAGAAACTGCTTGGGGTTTTCTTTTCCCTGAAAATATTATTGATGCAGTGGTGGAGCATACCAACAGAAAAATGGATCTCTGTTGTGCAAATTTTGCAGCCAATCTACTGGATAAGTAGTGGTTTCATATGTGCCAAAGAAAAGCAAGGCTGTTGTGTTGATATCATTGCTGCATCACACTCCTAAAGTCAATGAATACATGGGAAAACCAGAAATTATTGAATTTTACAACTCAACAAAGAGTGGAGTTGACAGTTTGGACCAGAAATGTGTGAACTATACCACAAGCCATAGAACATGTCATTGGCCAATGACAGTGTTTTTTGCTCTATTAGATGTTGCTGGTATGAATGTTTCTGTGCTTGTAAATCAAACTAGCAATCAAGAGAAGAGCATTTCCTGCTGTGAGGTTAGGTATGGCTTTGGTCCAACCATTTTGCACCATCAGATCTTCAAACAAAGTTCTGCTACAAGAACTTTGTCAACTTACATGCCAGGTTGCTGGGATTCCCTTTGCAGAAAGCCAGAACACTGGGGAACAACATTCTGCAGCCAAACAAGCTTGATGTGGTATCTGTCCCAGGGAAAAGAACTGCAAGACTACCCTATGCTGTGCCATCTGTAAAAATAGTGTCTGTAAGGAACATGCAGTGACTTTTTGCTCAAGCTGCATCTAGAAACAAACTTTTTATTGGTTTCAATGGTAGTTATGTTTAATGGTATTATTGGTACAATGGTAGTTATGTTCAATGGTAGTTATGTAGTAATGGTATTATTGGTTTCAATGGTAGTCAATATATTTGAAAATAAAAGTTCATGTTTCCATCTAAATATTTTATTGACTGGTACCCTTCAGAAGATTGGGGTCATTTTGACCCCACCCTACCATGAGTGTTATAAAAAACACCCTACCAGTTAAGGGTTAAGCTAGAAAAAAGAAACTTTCAGGGATAGGTCTACAAGCTAAAGTATGTCTGGGGAAAGTATTTTGAAGTACCTACCTCCACTCTTTTTGCCTCTATAGGCTCCTGAAATTTGCCTACATGACAGGTCTATACCTATTGAAATTTTGACAAAACAACTTTTAACCTTAATTTTCAGTTTCTTTGTCTCTGGCTTTAGTTTTGAAAATACAATTCCTTTTATTTGAGTAGAATTTTAAGCCATATCAATGTTTTTTTTTAATTTAGGAAATATATTTGCATATCTTTAAAACCTTATAAATTGGGATTGAGCAAAGATGTGAAGCTGAAAAGAATTTTGTTGTACTTTATTTAGGCAAAATATCTTTTTTGCAAGGTTTCACTTTTATAACACACAGATTTTTAAAGGTCATCAAAGGTTAGGAGCCTCTAGAGACAGGAGTGGAGGTAAATACTTCAAAACACCTTCCCAGGGCATACTTTAGCCTGTAGATGCATCCCTGAAACTTTCATTTTCCTAACCTAACCTCTTTCCAAGAGAGCCAAAAGTAGCTAAAGTAGAATTTTACCAAAGTATGTCCCAGGAAAGCACTTTGAAGAACCTACCTCCACTCCTTCTCTCTCTAGAGGGTCCTGAAATTTGCCTATGTGACAGGTCTACAGCCTATCTATTGAAATTTTGACAAACAACATTTACCATAATTTTCAGTTGTGAGGTTCTTTTTGTCTGGATTTAGTTCTGAAAATGCAAATCCTGTTCCTATTTGAGTAGAATTTCAAGCCATACGCTATCAAAGTTTTTTTTTTCAAAATTTAGGAAATATATCCTGTAAATTGTGAAGCTAGAAACAATTTTGTTGTACTTCATTTAAGCAGAAGATCTAGGCCTATTTTGCAAGGTTTTACTTTTATAACACACTGATTTAAACTTCATCTTGTTATTCTGCTTCACAGCACATGTTTTGGGTGAAATCTGTCAAAGATTGGCCTTATCTATGATTTATATATTTTGTTTGAACTTTAAGACCCTGCCTCCAAGATTAGACTTGCTTTGTCTAAGATTAGGCTCAAGCATCAAATGTGTGTCCAAGATAAGGCTTCAATTTGAATAGCAGGGGATTTAAAATATTATTTATAGATAAAAAATATAATATTCTCAAACCATCCAATTGGTGAAACAACCCAGTTTTTCAGTGGTATAATATAGTGATTTAACTGTTAGAGTAGTGATTAGCTGTCTTGAGAACTGGGTATCTTATCCTAGGCAATTTAAGTATTTCTCACATTTCCAAAATGAATTAAGGTAAATTAGACATTTCACCTTTTATTGTTAGCTTTTGCTTTCATTTCTTACTAAGGCCAACAACCACTTTTAAAGCAGGTTGGAACAGTCAGTCCTGGTCTGTGTTTGTAAACAATATTCACATATTTTAAACCAGGTGGCTAAGAGAATGATGAAGAAAAGATGCTTAGATGCTGTGTTTCAATAGCGACCGAATTCAAATTTCCTAAATCAGCCAAATAGTTAGCTATTCCAGGCAGTGTTTCAACTAAACACGGTCAAAAATAAGTAGGAGAGGTAAAAAATAAGTAGACATGGTTTCAAAAATAAATATAAAATAACTGATTATATGAGAATCATTTTTTAAGGAAAAAAAGAATGTTGAAACCTTACATCCCTATTACTACGCCTCTTTGCTCAATTTTTAGAATTACTTTTTTTAAAGTGTTGGCCTTGCTTGACCAATTTTTTAGATAGCGTTGTGTTATCCTTCTCGATTATAAGGAGTAATTTTTCTTGATAATGATTTTCATCACCGAAAAGAGACTAAGATGAATTTGTCCTTTAGACATACATTATTTCTTTCCTATTTAACAAAATTGAATTAATTTTTTGCCCATATGTTAAGCAAAACACCATGCGTTGACGAAAAATGAGGAACCTAAACAGAATACCTAAGAGTTTAGAGTTGTGAGGGTTTGATAAAATTCTTTTATACATGAAACTTTAATATACAATACCCTCACATGTACATCTTTAAGTGTGCAATAACACTGGCTAAGTAAAAAACGCAACAACACGGCCTTAATATGTTATTTTTTTTCTCTAGAACATTTTACATGGAAGGAGTTGTCTTAAAAACCCCGAAAAGAGACTCTTTCAATTAGAAATTGAAAGTTCTAATTTCCTTTTGAAGGGTCAAAAAAAATTAGAAGGCAACCAGTGCCCCTCTTACGCCCAGTTTTGCTGCCTTCCTCCTAAGGACATCCAATAAAAATCTTAAGATTGTCTTTTCAGTTAAAATTGTCAAACGATCCAGTAACTGCGTCTCTTGGTACGAAAAAACCCCAACCCTACATCCCCTGGGGCAATGGCTTGACGCTATGGAAGTTTACAATTGTTTACATGTAGGATTTGTTATCGGGAAGGGGGGTTGTGTTTCAACCTAAGTCTCCAAAACAGGTAAGGATTGTAAGGTGAAAACTTCAAGGAATGCTGAGAAGGATATTGACGAACCAAGTCAAAACACACTGTCTAGCGCGGAAGTTTTCAAAAAGATTTAGCAGCTATACTTCAACAACAGCTTAGGGTTCTCAATTGGGTTCAGTTAGGGCTTTTAAGGTCTGAGAAAACATTTTTTCAATCTCTAATATGTCTTTAATTAAATAAAATTACCCAATATAGAAATGGCACAACAGCTTCAAAATGCTGAGCTGTATTAAACATTATCAAGTTGCTGTACTTGACTTGACCAGTTTCAAATGATCTTGAGGGAATCATTAACTCGCTGACCTGCTCCTTTTATCGTCAGTCCACACTTCGCTTGAACAGCAGCACACAGCGTAACAGTGGTTATTAGATTGTACTTTTTAGTTTTGGTCCCTATTAAAAAAAATGAAAAAGTCTTTTGACAATAGAATTAGAAAATGGAAAGCAAAATAAAAACCAGAGTGTTAGGAAAAAGTTTTAAACTTATTGCGTCCTGTTGACGTCCTGATACGTACAGTGTATTTTCAAAACAAACCTGGGTCAGCAGCATAAATTCATACTTAGTCTAAAGGGGAAGTTAAGTCAAATCCTGCAACTCTCTCTCAATGTTTTTTTTTTTTTTTTTTTTTTTTTTTTTTTTTTTTTTTTTTTTTTTTTTTTTTTTTTTTTAATGAAGCAATACGAAGGGTGCATAATATAGCTGTATGTATTATCTTGCGCTGAAAGCGTACTAGCTCAACAAACTTGTAAGTTTCACCTTGGAGAGGGATGATTTATAGGATTTGTATAATAATTTCTTTTGCAGAATTCTCTGGCCATATGCTTCACTTTTTCGCTCTTGTCAAAGAACTGGGGATCAGACTTCAAATTATCAAGACGACATTAAACGTTCAAACCTAGATAGACTTGGTCCTGGGTGAGATAATTCTCTTCAGAAATACCATCTATATCATTAAAGCTTTTGAGTTTTTAAATAGGAAGGGTGAGAAAGTTCATGCAGAAATTCTTCAATATTGATTCAAATTCTTTTTTCAACTTAAAAAAAAGGTTTACTCTGAAAAATAAGACTCACTCTGAAAAAAAGTATTAAATTCCTTGACTATTCTGAAAGTGTACACTACAAACTTCATAAAAATCCTCTGATGGGGATTCTTCAGCGTCGATGAAAATGATCATTATCTTAAGAGGGGTCTTCAATGAAAAAATCTGTCTAGTAACGTGTTAAGGCACCCGATGTCTCCAGCACGACTCTTAAAGTTTTTTTTAGAAAGATAGCCAACAGGCAGAGCAAGAACAGAAAATTTTCCTTCGAGAGCTTAGGTGAATATTTGAAACTGCTTGTACACATGAATTCACTTAGTACTGTGCCTAAAGGGACCAGTCACAGCTCTATACACTTTCTCTAGATCTATGTGAAGTTTTTTATAAGCTTTCTGGCACACAGATTGCAAAGAAGACATTAACATTACATTACCTCAACCCGAGCGTTGACAGACTGCAACATTTGTCCATCATGAAATTTGTTGAGTCTGCACAAACTGTAATCCAGTCCATTGAGTTGGCTCCTTATTTTTGTAGAGCTTGTAAGCAATAGCTTGGTTTGTCAAATATTACATCCGCTGTGCTGTCAGGGCAATACATTTTATCAAGCATATGCACTTTGGTCTCGAACTCGAAGATTTAGAATGTGTCCGTAAGTGATCTGATTCGCACGGGATTTAAGTCACTTTGCTCTCGTTTGAAAATGCGGCCCCGATCAGTCCAAACGTTCTTAGCACCAAATCGATCTCTAGCCCTTCTACTACCGATTTCTTCACTTTAGTAAGGTATTCACTAACGAAGATACAAGATTTTGCAAGTTTCGATTTTGCTTTATAGACTGTGTAAGCTATATCTCTGTTCCCGAATTTCACCAGTACTGGAGCCACCGTACTCGGTGTTTGCGTATTTGACAACTTCAAAAAAATCCAAAAAAAATGTGGGGAGGGGGCCGAAAAGTTGGAGGGGGGGGCGCCCTTCGAGTTTGGGGATAGGGGACCTTTGGGGGGTTGAGGTCTCTGGTGGTTAGGGTCGTTGGTGCTTATGATTCTTGATGGTTAGTACTCACATACACCTTACTACTTGATTTGCAAGGATTTCTAAGGTTTGTTCTGAGTTTCATTATTAAAGTTATTGTCTTGCCATCTACATCTCTCTTAGTATCAACTTTTTAGTATACTATAACGTTAGACTCTATTTTCAACTGACAACACTGTTCAAACGCCACTTGTGTTTTACACAGAACACATCGAAGAAGTAAAGCTATGTCAAGTCACAAGACCATTTTATCATTGTTATTGTTCCAAATTTATAATAAATAAGCTATGAGTTAACAAGCCCGAGGGGTTACCTTAACTGATAATCAGTTTAACCCTTTTTTCTCCACCTTCATACGATCCAATTCGCAAATGCTATCTAGATCTGTTTTTTCCCTATTATTCAATTAATATCGTTCGTATAGTCCAATTCGCAAATGCTATCTAGCTCTGTTTTTTCCCTATTATTTCAATTAATATCGTTCGTATAGTCCAATTCGCAAATGCTATACCCTTTTTTTTCTCCACCTTCATACGATCCAATTCAAAAATGCTATCTAGCGACACATTCCTAACAAACTAGTCTTGACTAAAGGCAATTGTCCAAAAAATTAGAAACCAGTCTGATAGCACATACTTCAAAGAAATGGTACAGTGGATAATGCATGGGTGATGGACAGCTTTTCCTACAAAATCATTCCTAAATACGCAATTTGACAATTTCTACTTTTACGTTAAAAAAAAATAAAAAAAAAATGTTAAAACCAGTCTGCTCGCGTTATACAATCACAATTATACTTCCAAAACGTGTTTGATCACTTTGCTTGGAAAGGTACCAAGGAAAATAGCATGGCGAGGAACATAAGGCAAGCAAATAGCACAGTGATTCCTATACGTCTCTGCAAAGTATTTCCTATACGTCTCTGCAAATTCCATAGATGCACTCTACTCATAGTTTCTAATTATCACCGATCTGAAACAGATAAGACAGCTCTAAAAAATACTGCAAACAACCTTGACAGGTATGAAAAATTTTAGTCTATAACATAAAGTTCATTATTCATACTTCACAAAACAATAAATGTTTTTCAGGAATGTTTGTTTTTCGATGAGCAAAAAGCTGTTTTTACTCGGCCGACTTCGCCTGAAACAGCCATAATGAAGACTGGGCCTTACAAATCACCTACTGACTAGCAGAAACCAGAAGGCTTCTGTAACAAAGGAAATCTGTTTAAGGGCTCATTTAAAAGCTTATATTTATACTTAATCTATTTTTGTAAATTTGACTTGATAGCACATTCCCACAAAGTGCACTTTCGGTTTTTTTTCCCCCAACTTTTTGAAATGAAACAAGTGCCTTTTCAAATGAAATCACCATAAAAGCTGATTTCAAAACCTAGGCTAGAGCAAAAACTAAGGGGGAAGGGACGTCCCTTCCCCTCAATTACCACCGTTAGAACTAGCACACAGGGTTCATCACAGAGTGAAATTTGAAGGTTCAATTCAAAACTGTTGATCAATGAAGCTTAATTTTTGGTAGATGTTTAGTTAAAAAGTTTTAGTTAATTTGCTTTCGCAATAATCTTTTACTTTTAATATGACTAGTTGATTTATGAAACTTACTAAGAGGATCTGGATGGGGAGTATATGTGAGGGGATCTCATAAGCCTCCAGTTAAGGGCTTTGGACCATAACTGTTGCAATGATACAGTTTTATGCTTCCAAACTCTTTCACTTAAGAAGTGGTACCAAAGTGCCGTTTTTAGTGCTATATGGCACTTTTGGTTGGTAAATTGATAAAAAGCACGCAGATATGAGTAATAGGTTTAAAATCTGCCTTCCCGGGATATGCCTTAAAAATCAGTGGCAATAAACATCACTTTTAAAGTTCTGCTAGCCCAATAGCCCCACAGTGTAAGAAAATCGTTTGAGATTCAACTAAATTGTTTGTAATGTTTATCAACAACAAAATTTGAATTTCAACACCTGAAATTGAATATTGGAGACTATTTTGGAATTCCATGGTCATCATTGAATTTCCATGAAACAAAAATGTTGAATTCTCATACCCGAATTGAATTTTCAGTTTGTTGACAACACAACATGTTGGATTTAAAGACCCTTATTGGATTTCCATCTTGTTTGCTGGATTTCCCTTTCTTTATTTCTTTTTTTTATTGCTGGATTTCCCTTTCCATCAATAGCGTTGTTCAATTTCCTAGATCTACAGTCTAATATCTAGTTCTCAGGATTCAGTTTCCCTTTCTTCTTTCTGAAGCATCAATAAATACAAAAAAATAATCTCGTTTATTTTAGAAGAACAGAAAATTACAACAAACAATTCCTCCCAGATAATATGTCACCTCTTAACGGCTGCATTTTTTCATGTTGGGAATCAGTAAGTCAATGGCGTAGTAGCAGGCCGACAGAAGACACTTGAGTAAGAAATATCTTCCAATCAGGAATACAGTGACACTCGGACCTGAAGTGAAGATAAAATCAAATCGAGGCACAAATAAAAGAAAGACTTCCCCCTTTTTTCTACCTCCAGAGGTGAAGGGTTGCAATAATAATGCCACGAATCCTGTCTTTTCTGAATACCTTTGACTTACTCATCAGATCTCATCAAATCTCTTGTTCGCAGCCTCATAAAATCTGTGTGTTATAAAATTGAAACCTTGCAAGATAGATCTTCTGCTTAGATGAAGTACAAGAAAATTGTTTTCACCTTCACAACTTTGCTAAATTCAAATTTATAAGGTTTTAAAGTTATGCAAATACATTCCTAAATTTTGAAGACAAAAAAAACATTGATACGGCTTAAAATTGTACTCAAATAACAGGAATTGCATTTTGGAACTAAACCTTGAGAAAAAGTAACTGATAAATGAAAATTAAGGTATAATGTTGTTTTGTCAAAATTTCAATAAGTATAGACCTGTCATGTAAGCAAATTAAGGAACCTCTAGAGGGAGAAGGAGTTGAGGTAGGTGCTTCAAAATACCTTCCTGGGACATACTTTGATACTTCTGTACTTTCTGGAACACAATGCGTTATATTATATAGGGAAGATGCTGGTTTCTTTCGAAACGGGTTTCTTTCAATAGAGAAATGGATTGTAAAGCGTGGTTTGTTATTGTGTTTACAATATTTAAACTTTTGATTTATGGGGTTTCGGAGAAAAAAAGGTTCCAAGGTTTGGTTAGGTGTTTAATATATGTTATGCTTTATCCCCCCCCCCTAATGTGCAAATATATAGCCGAAATTTGTTTCAAAACTATTATATTTTTATCCTATTTTGTTTTACTTCATTATCATCAACCAAACTTCATTTTTCGCGTGTGTTCCAGATAGTACATAAGTACTCATACTTTAGCCGGTAGACCCAATCCCTGAAAGTTTCATTTTCCTAACCTAACCCCTTTCCACTATAGCCAAAAGTAGCTGAAGTAGAATTGGTACTATTCTATTGGCTGTAAGCCACGCAAGATAGATGATAAAAGAAACTAGTCAAACAGGTTCTCTCAGCGGAGAATTGGATTTCAAACAGTGGTTTTTAACTCCGTTTACAATATTTAAACTTTAGTTGTTTGGGATTTAGGGGAGAAAGGTACCCAGGTTAGGTTACGTATTTAATATATGCTATGCTTTACCCCCACCCCCCTAATGTGCAAATATATAACCGAAATTTGTTTCTAAACTATTACATTTTTATCCTATTTTGTTTTATTTCATTAACATTAACCGAACTTCACTTCTTGCATGGTTTACAGCTAATAGAACAGTACCGAAGAATCTTACCAAACTTTTTTTTATTTATAAAAATGTACTATCTTAAACATTTTGGGAAACATAAGACACAAGTTATCAATATTAATAAACTAAACTGAATACTTTACTTACCATCGCAATCAGAATGTCTTCTCTCTCTGATCTGAATGCCCCCTAGGTAAAATCGTCGCTTCGTCGTTTGAAGGTGTTAAATCAAGTTCTGTATTATACGTTTGTAGGTAGTTGAAGGAGATGATTTTTTTGTTTGTAAAATTGATCTTAAATCATAACATTCGAAAACAAAATAAGAGGCAAATTAGGTCTTGGGAAGAGGTTTAGTTGCCCTCCAATCTTTACGGTCTCTTAAAAAGGACACTAGAGCAAAAAAAAAAAAAAAAACAACAAATAGAAACGCATCCGTGATCAGTCTTCTGGCAAAAACATAGATTCCACATTTGTGCAGATAGGAGATCATAACCTCCACAATAACATTTTCTGATCCTCTGAATCTGAAGGTCTGATTTACATTAAGATTTATTGACTATTTGGGGGGTCTTTCTCCCTTTTTCGAAAATTAGGCTCCCTGTTTTCAAAATACCTTTTTCTTCTGAGGCTTGGAACCTTTGGCGGGTAGATATTAAACGTAAAGAAATTTATATATTTGCAATCTGCATAAAAACCCAATTCGTATCAATTGTTATCAAAATTCCATTTTTGAGTTTCAGTTACAATTGAGCCGAGTCGCTCCTTAATTACAGTTTAACACTGTGAACTTTTTAATAAAACTCATTGGGCTAACGTCCTATTTTTTAATTACTCCTATAGCAAACCGGAGTTTTTGAAGCACGATTCATGCTATTAAAGTGTAGTATTTCCGAGTCCAGTTGAAATGTGCACCATTTTAGAAAATTCTCTTTTTTGGAGAAGCTTTTGGTTCCTTTACGTGTACGTAAATGACTGAAATAGCAAAGTAGCAAATTTATGGCAAATCCAGGGAAGAATTTTTTTTTGAAACGCTTTTTGGGTCTCATTACAAAAATGACGTTCATCGCAAAAACATAAGTTGTTCCCACAAAAGGATTTTCGTTATTAATTAGAAAAAATTGAATTCAGAAAGCAATATATTTTCGCCGTTAGTACTGTTAAGGTTAGGGGTAGCATCTTAAGAAATTTTCTACCTACAGAAACTCACAAAAAATGTATTTAAAAAAACGATTGTAAAAGTTAAAACATAATTTTTGTACATAAATTTATGAGTATTTATTTTGCTGATAAGAAAGCTCAACACATTTCAAAGCAAAAATATATTTCCTTATTTTTATAATTATCTTTTTATACTCAAAATTGAATTATCATTCCCCCTTTTCTGCTATAATTAAAATATTTGAATTGAACTTATACTAAACATATTACTTTCAATGGTCCTATAGTCAAATTTAAAATGAAATTCAAGAAACTTCAAACTACTGTTGAAGTTCAAACCGTGTTGATTGATAAAGCCTATTTACGGTAAAAATTACATTTTTTTCTACTGAAAAGTACGTAAATCTTAATAATTTCAATAATTTGCTGGAATTCAATAAGCAAGTCACAAGTCCAACAGGAAAATTTGATTTTTTTTTGACTTGTTTGAATTAAATAAGCAAGTCACATCCAACAGAAAAATTGGATTTTCTTCTGACTTGTTTGAATTCGAGCAAAACATTTTGTTGGAAATCAAATTTTTTTTTTTTTTACAGTGCAGCTTTTCCACTTGAGACACGACACCAAAAGTCCGTTTTTAGTCCCATTGGAACTTGATGATGGTGGAATCTATATGAAAGACGTAGATATGTGCAATATCTTTTATTTGAGCTATAAAAGATCTACCAACGATGTTCTGGTAGCCTGCTAGTCGCAACTCCAAAGCTATGACAAAGGTGAGGAGGCACTTGTATTAACTTTGTGAATATATCGATTAGTACTATTTCCTTAGGCACTTGTATCCATGGAGAAAAAACGGGTAACGCCTTGGCAAATAACGAATGTTCCAAAAAATCAGTGAGTTCCATGATCAACCAGGACCAGTTAAACACGTTTGGATGGTCGGGGAATCCCCATTTGTAAAAACATTCATAAGTCCCTTTCCTATTCAAAGTTAAAATAGTACTAGTATTGCCTGCACCGTGGGGTACTGGCTGTTTGGAGTATCCACTACATCAGGCTGGCCACTCGGAGTATTGCCTAGAACGGGGGGGGGGGTACTGGCCACTCGGAGTATCGCATAAAACGGACTGGCTGCTTGGAGTATCGCCTATACCATGAGGGGAGGGGTATGGGCCGCTCAAAGTATTGCCTACATTGAGAGCAATACGAAGGGTGCATAATATAGCTGTATGTATTATCTTGCGCTGAAAGCGTACTAGCTCAACAAACTTGTAAGTTTCACCTTGGAGAGGGATGATTTATAGGATTTGTATAATAATTTCTTTTGCAGAATTCTCTGGCCATATGCTTCACTTTTTCGCTCTTGTCAAAGAACTGGGGATCAGACTTCAAATTATCAAGACGACATTAAACGTTCAAACCTAGATAGACTTGGTCCTGGGTGAGATAATTCTCTTCAGAAATACCATCTATATCATTAAAGCTTTGAGATTCTAAAATAGGAAGGGTGAGAAAGTTCATGCAGAAATTCTTCAATATTGATTCAAATTATTTTTTCAACTTAAAAAAAAGGTTTACTCTGAAAAAATAAGACTCACTCTGAAAAAAAGTATTAAATTCCTTGACTATTCTGAAAGTGTACACTACAAACTTCATAAAAATCCTCTGATGGGGATTCTTCAGCGTCGATGAAAATGATCATTATCTTAAGAGGGGTCTTCAATGAAAAAATCTGTCTAGTAAAGTGTTAAGGCACCCGATGTCTCCAGCACGACTCTTAAAGTTTTTTTTAGAAAGATAGCCAACAGGCAGAGCAAGAACAGAAAATTTTCCTTCGAGAGCTTAGGTGAATATTTGAAACTGCTTGTACACATGAATTCACTTAGTACTGTGCCTAAAGGGACCAGTCACAGCTCTATACACTTTCTCTAGATCTATGTGAAGTTTTTTATAAGCTTTCTGGCACACAAATTGCAAAGAAGACATTAACATTACATTACCTCAACCCGAGCGTTGACAGACTGCAACATTTGTCCATCATGAAATTTGTTGAGTCTGCACAAACTGTAATCCAGTCCATTGAGTTGGCTCCTTATTTTGTAGAGCTTGTAAGCAATAGCTTGGTTTGTCAAATATTACATCCGCTGTGCTGTCAGGGCAATACATTTTATCAAGCATATGCACTTTGGTCTCGAACTCGAAGATTTAGAATGTGTCCGTAAGTGATCTGATTCGCACGGGATTTAAGTCACTTTGCTCTCGTTTGAAAATGCGGGCCGCGATCAGTCCAAAACGTTCTTAGCACCAAATCGATCTCTAGCCCTTCTACTACCGATTTCTTCACTTTAGTAAGGTATTCACTAACGAAGATACAAGATTTTGCAAGTTTCGATTTTGTGTTATAGACTGTGTAAGCTATATCTCTGTTCCCGAATTTCACCAGTACTGGAGCCACCGTACTCGGTGTTTGCGTATTTGACGTGGCGTTTAAGAGTCTGAACCGATTCACCGCTAACACGTGTGTAGATGACACACTGGTGACTCCCATTCGTTTTATAGCGTAGAGTACTGTTGAGCCTAGACTAGTCTCAGGATTTCGCTTTACACCAAAACACACCAACGAATCAAGAAGCTACTCCTGTTCCAAATCATCAATTTTTTGCTCAACACTCTCAATTCCACGCTCCAGAGACTGAATCTGACTTCTCAAACTGTCTAAAAAATTTTGTGCTTTTTGGAACTTCCCACTATACTCAAGGGTAATTGAGTCGTAAATTTGCGAAAGAATCAGTTCCGTGTTAACGAAGATTTGTTGTTTTGGGCCGGCTGATTCCGCAAACTTTTCTTGAACCTCTTTTTCAATGACTTTAACAATGTCAGTACGAATTTTGTTCACCTCAGCTTGTGTGGAAACAAGTTGATTGTGGAGAGCTGAGGCATCGTTTGAAACAGTAGCCTTCTCACTCGATACTTTTTGATCTTATTTCTGACAAATTCAAGGTAAATGTCTGGATTATTCTCGTTTTTCCAAAAGGCGTGATTTACGCCTTTCTGTGTTAGCTTTGGAGCGTCGGCATAATTATCTTCAAAAGATACAAGATTCTCAGCTATCAATACATGAAAATCATGAGATCCGTAGCAAAAAAAAGGTAAACTAGGTATAGATTCTGTTGACTTAATAATATTAACAATACGAACTGGCCAAAGGGGATATCCCTTGATCTGCACCAAAGCCAAGTCCCCCTTCTTGAACTCCACCATTTTGAAAACAATGATCCAAAAAATATATGTAAAAATGATCCCAAAAAGAAACTTATCTTAACTTGGGCAGGCCCAGGGAAGCAGTGGCGATCACCTTTATTGGAATGATGGCCCAGTGGATCGTGGTGTGAATTTCATAAATTCAGTAATTTTTCAGTAATTAAAATCAAAATTGTCGGCCGGTGCTATTCAAAGAATGAATGAAATGTCACTTGAAACTTTAATCCTGTACAGTATTGTGGCACTTCCGTAATCACCGACTTAATTATATTTTCAAGATTAGTGGAGGAATAATGGGGTGGAGTTAGATTAGTGGAGGAATGGTAATATTTAGGTGTTAAGTTTAAGGCAAAAGGAAATATACATATATATATATATATATATATATATATATATGTATATATATATATATATATATATATATATATATAAAGTATATATAAATATATATATAATATATATATATATATATATATATATATATATATATATATATATATATATTATATATATATTATATATATATATATATATATATATATATATATATATATATATATATATATATATATATATATATATAATATATATATATATATATATATATATATATATATATATATATATATATATATAATATATATATATATATAATATATATATATATATATATATATATATATATATATATATATATATAATGATGAATGAAAAGGCTGGTGGAATAATATGATAGATTTCCAGAAGCAAAAAATGATATCTATAAAAAAAATGCAAAAAATGGAAAAAAAGGATAAAAATCTCAAAAACATTAAAATAATAAAGTAAAACTTAAAAATAAAAGGCTAAAAGTGTTGTCACTAACTGCAATAGCTCAATGCTATTGCCGTTGTGTTTCACCGCTAAGGATTTCCCAAATTCTTACTTAGAAGCTTAAGCTAGCTAAAAGGATTAGTTATTTCACTAAACGATGCGACGATTTGCACAAGAAAAATAATTTCGATCCGAAAAATGATTAAATGGACAAAAAAGGATGAAAATCTCGAAAAATTAAGCTATGAAAGTTAAACTAAAAAAAAATCTTAAAATCCTACCCTAACGGCAAATGCCCACTGGTGTTGCTGTTGCGTCCCACCACTAAGGATTTCCAAAACTCTTACTTAGAAGGCCTAAGCTAGCTTAAACGATTAGTTATCATGATTGCAGTGGCAGCTGCAACCTAGTAAATAGCGAACCACAGTCCATAACAATCAAAAATTTAAAAACGTGTTTTCAAAAAAACTGTCTAGTGAAAAATATTGCCACTTAACACTGAACCAGGAATGATAACAATAGTTTTGGTTAATTTGAGAATTAAAAGTTTATTGCGAAGAAATTTATGACGATTTCAAAAAAGAGCCTGAAACCCCTCAAAAATGCCGTCAAATCGAAAAAAAGTGCACCATTGGAATCAGCATGGTCGAAAACCTCATTTAGGATAAATACAGTCCCCCACCTTGAACACTAAGGAAAATGACATTTTTGCATGGGTAGCACTGACCTGTCTCCCTTTTTTTTTCTAGAAGGGCTAGGGGGTGGCCAGAGCCTCATAAAGAGGCGTGTAATAGCTGATTCGAAAGGGAATTAAATTTGTAAGTTCCCTTTTTAAGTGACCAAAAAGATTGGAGGGCCAATAGCCCCCCCCCTCCCTACATGCCCCCCCCCAACTAGTCCTATAAAAATTTTGAGACAGTCATTTAGTTTAACATAGTTCAAAAGTCCAATATATATGGTTTCGATGATGATATGGCCCTCCATAATCCCTGGAGAAGGGCTGTATGTGGTATCGGCCGTATCGATATCCACGCGTATCGGTACCGTGCGTATTGGCATGGCATGTATCGTATCTGGAATATCGGCATCCGCTGTTGATTTTTCAGTTATTTCTAGGCTCATTTTTTTAAAACATGTCCCGGCCAGGTATCATGGTTGCAGCGGCAGCTGCAACCGTGATAGGGAACCATGATATGGAAACTTAATTAGTGGTTTGTTTGTAATAGTTATATTGCATTTATTCACTCTGATACTTAGATTTTGTCAATGTTATTGGTTGTAACTGATAAAAGATGTTGATAAAAAAAAATTATTCACTCTGATACTTAGATTTTGTCAATTTATCACATGTATCCGAGAAAGGGATATTGATATAGAATTTAATCACTCTGATACTTAGATTTTATCCGAGATATCCGACAAAGGATGCTGATAAAGCCTTTAATCACTCTGATACTTAGATTTTGTCAATTATATTTGATGTATTTGACAAAAGATGTTGATAAAAAAAAATTTATTCACTCTGACACTTAGATTTTGTCAATTTTTTATCCGAGGTATCCGACAAAGGATGCTGATAAAGCATTTATTCACTCTGATACTTATATTTTGTCAATTATATTTGATGTATCTGACAAAAGGTGTTGATAGAGAAAAATTATTCACTCTGACACTTAGCTTTTGTCAATTTTATCCAGCATATCGACAAAGGATGCTGATATAGAATTTAATAAATCAGATATTTAGATTTTTTCAATTATATTCGTTGTATCTGACAAAAGATGTTGATAAAAAAAAAAAATTATTCACTCTGATACTTAGATTTTGTCAGTTTTATCCCATGTATCCGAGAAAGGGATGTTGATATAGACTTTAATCAATCTGATTCTTAGATTTTATTCGAGATATCCAACAAAGGATGCTGATAAAGCATTTAATCACTCTGATACTTAGATTTTGTCAATTATATTTGAGGTATTTGACAAAAGATGTTGATAAAAAAAAAATTATTCACTCTGACACTTAGAGTTTGTCAATTTTATCCAGCATATCTGACAAAGGATGCTGATATAGCATTTATTCACTCTGATACTTAGATTTTGTCAATTATATTCGTTTTATCTGACAAAAGATGTTGATAAAAAAAATTATTCACTCTGACACTAAGCTTTTGTCAATTTTATCCCATGTATTAGAGAAATGGATGTTGATATAGAATTTAATCAATCTGATACTTAGATTTTGTCAATTTTATCCGATATACCCGACAAATGATGTTGATAAAACATTTATTCACTCTGATACTTAGATTTTGTCAATTATATTTGATGTCTCTGACAAAAGGTGTTGATAAAAAAAATTATTCACTCTGACACTTAGATTTTGTCAATTTTATCCAACATATCCGACAAAGGATGCTGATATAGTATTTATTCACTCTGATACTTATATTTTGTCAACTATATTCGTTGTATCTGACAAAAGATGTTAAAAAAAAATATTCACT